>WOXC01009115.1:0-248442 GCA_011680675.1 Gymnobelideus leadbeateri
CAATGAAGTATTATCCATCATATGCTGACAACTGTATTAGGTAAGGTAAGTCATTTTTCTATTTGATAAATAGTGATTTCCATCAGAGAATATAACATACTTAAAGTCATACAACTAGTTCCTTCCTGGCACAACTAAGATTAGAACCCAGATTTCCTGACTCCTAGTTACATGCAATTTAATCTATACCAGAAGTAAGGAATATTTTTTCATTAGTCAACCAAAAATTATTCCATCAGGCTGTAGACTACTATGGAGAATAGAAATTATATGTATCTTTTTAAAAGTTGCATTTTCTCCATAATATTTATGTACAGAAACAAAAATATTTTCCTTTCCTTCCTTAATGGTTCTGGCTCTTTCCAGGTCTTTTGTCTTTGTTCAGTCTGTTTTCTTTTATTTTCTTTTCTTTTTTCTTAAGAACATATACATTAAATAATTTTTGTTGATAGCTTAAATGTGAAAATGGAAAAATTATTTCTTGAATAGGTTTAGGATTGAGATAAATAATGCTGTGACACTAATAGCTGATATTTACATAGCATTGTAAGATTCCAAAGAGCTTTACATACATTCCCTCCTTCAATGTTAATAACAAGCCTATTAGGTAAAGTACTCCTCCTGTTGTTATCTTCATTTTACAGATTCGGAAACTAAAGCTTAGAAAGGCTAAACAATTTGTTCATCTTCACACAACCAGTATCAGAAATGGGATTCAAATTTACCTTTGTCCTAATTCTAAGCCCACACTTCTCTCGCTATATTGCATCTGCCTCTCAATTAAATGATAATTCTTTAAAAATAATTATTTTCTTCAGATTTATCCCATTCCAAAATTATAGATTTGTAACATGAAGAATCAAGTAAATATAGCCATTGAAAAGTGCTTTTAAAAAAATCAAATGATCATGGGCTCATTGGATTTAAAAATGGAAAGAACTTTGTGATTCATCTTGTTGAACACCACTCTATTATTTCCCCACCTCCTCCTCATTTGGTGAGCCAGGTCCCCAGAGGGCATCTGACTACTAATTCTGCCCACAGTTCCCAGGAAGGGCCAGGATTTCTAATACTGTCACTCAAGAGCCCCCACTGGTGTGCTTGTCAGCCATTAGCCTCAAATTAATTTCCTAAGGTGTTACAGTAAGAATAATTGGTATATAGACTTTCAGGAGTCAAGAAGGCAGAGTAAGCAGTAAATCGCTGTAATTCTCCCATATTCACCTCCAAACAACCATAAAATAGCAACCCAAAACAAATCCTGGAACAGAACAACAGTAAAAAGACAGAGTAAAACAGTCTTTGAGGCCAAGAAACTTGGAAGATTTGAAAGAAAGGTCTGTGTCACTTACGTAAAAGGGGAACAAAGTCTAAGACAGGTATCATCCCAGCAAGCCAGCAGTAAGCCCCACCTCAGCAAACCAGTGGGAGATCCTGAGCCCCAGTGCAATGAAGCAGGCAAATGCCAACACCAGCCCCCACCCTCCCTCCAGATGCCTCAGCATAGCTAAAGGAAAGGCAGACTCCAGTTCCTAGAACCTCTACTTGCTTTAGCATAGCTCTGGGCAAACAGGCAGCCTCCAGCGGCCAGAACCCTACATGCATCAGTTGTAGCCCCAAGGTAACACAAACACCACACCAGCCTCAGCACATGCCAGATACCAACACTAGGATTCCAGCTTCCAGACCCCTGTGTCCTCCAGCAGCACCAGCCACATACCCCCCAACCCCTCTTTGCAGCACCAGACATGAGGGTCCCCTGTGGGCCTCAGGGCAATATCAGTGCAACACCAGGTAAGCAGCCAAGGGTCAGCAGCCTCTGGCACAAGAAGCCTGAGACAGTTCCCCTTCCACCCAGGAAGTAGGGCTCAAATTTAAAAGAAAGGAAAAAGGCCCAAAAAGATGAGCAAAAAACAAGAAAAAAAAAAAGAATCTGACCATAGAAAGTTATTATGGTACAGGGCAAATCAAGACACAAACTCTCAAACTCAGAAGAGGACAACAATGTCAAAACAATATATAGGCAAAACTCCAAGCAAAATAGGAAGTGGTCTCAAGCCCAGAAAGAACTCATGGAAGAGCTCAAAAAGGAGCATGAAAATCATATGTGGGGTACAGTGAATAGAGCACCAACCCTGGAGTCAGGAGGACCTGAGTTCAAATCTGGCCTCAGACACTTGACACACTAGCTGTATGACCTTGGGCAAGTCCCTTAACCCCAAGTGCCTTGCCTTCCCCCCTCCAAAAAAAAAATCCTATATAAGAGATAGAAGAAAAACTGGGAAAAGAAATGAGAGTGATGCAAGAGAATTATGAAAAAAAAAAAAAAAGGCAACAGCTTAGAAAAAGAAAACAACTACTTAAAAAGTAGAACTGGCCAAATGAAAAGGAGATTTAAAAAATCCACTGAAGAAAATAACTCCTTAAAAAATACAACTGGCCAAAGGGAAAAGGAAGTACAAAAGCTAACTGAGGAAAACAACTTTTTAAAAGTTAGAATTGGGCAAGTGGAAGCTAATGACTCTGAGACATCAAGAATCAATTAAACAGATTTAAGAGAATGAAAAAATAGAAGAAAATATAAAATACATAACTGGAAAAACAACTGACCTGGAAAATAGATCCAGGAGAGACAATGTTAGAATCGTTGAACTACCTGAAAGCCATAATCAAAAGGAGGACCTGGATAGCATCTTTCAAGAAATGATCAATTAAGCAGTCAAATAAGTATAGTCTTACATAGATGCATACGAATGGATGTCTCTATATGAGTATGATTATATATATATATATATATATCTAAGTATATGTATGTATGTGTATTCCTATGCAGCTATATCTTTGTGCATATATGTATATGTATGTGGGTAGAGAGATATATATATATATATATATATCTCTCTACCCACATACATATATATATATGTATGTCTGAGGATGTAGATAGAGAGATAGACAGACACAGACAGACAGATCCACACTTAATAGTAGCCTTCTTGGGGGAGGAAGGAGGAAAAAAATAACAAAGTAAAAAGTCCACAGCAGAGAACCAAAGAAAATTTACAAGGAAGCAAAGAAAAGATGGATAGCTCTGAACATAATGTGTAGTACTCATTATATAGACTCTCTTGAAATGGAAATTTATTGTTCTATATTGTGAATCCTCTTACATTCTGCTCTGTACATGGCAATGCTTTTTTCCTTTTCTTATTTTGCATTTTACTTTATATTTTTCTTATGGTGCATTTAAGTCTTAGTATTTAAGTTTAAAATAAATTACATTTTTTAAAGAAGAAAAATAAGAAATTCCCAAGGAAAACTGCCCTGATATCCTGGAACCAGAGGGCAAAATAGGCATTGAAAAAATCCAACGATCACCTCAAGAAAGAGATCCCAAAATAGAAACTCTAAGGAACATTATAGCCAAATTACAGAACTGTCAGGTCAGTTATTTCAATATACAAATAAAGAAACTATTTCCCAGAGAAGTCAAGGGCTTAGCCCAGAATCACACAGCTAGTAAGGAGGTATCTGAATCTACACCTTCTTGATTCCACATCTAGAACTCTACCCAGAACATCATACCTGTTCAAGAGATTATTATAAGAAACAGCATAAAACTATCACTACTGTTAGAAAAACACAAATTACCTACACTGTCATTTCTAAGAAAAAAAATAATAGCTAGGAATTATGTACCTCCTACTATGTGTCAGGAATTGTGCAGAGCACTCTATAAATACCTCATTTGAATTTGATCCTCATAAAAACCCAGAGAGAGAGGTGCTATTATTAACCCTATTTTATAGATGAGGAAAGGAAACATAATCTCTATTTAATAATAACATGTAATAGAGATTAATAATAATATGTATATTATTATCGTGTATATAATATGTGTATATTAATAATAATATGTAATAGAGATTAAGTGATTTGTCCAAAGTCACACAGACATCTAGGTAGCGTCATGGTACACAGGGAGCTGGGACCGGAGTCGGGAAAACTTGAGTTCAAATTTGACCCCTGCTAGCTGTGTGACCCTGGGCACATCATTTAACTTATGTTTGCCTCAGTTCTTTCAACTGTAAAATAGAGCTAATAATCGAACCTACCTCTCAGGGTTGTAAAGATCACATGAGATAATAACTATAAAGTATTTAGCACAGTGCCTGGCACATGGTAAGCACTATATAAATGTTATTGTTGTTATCATATCATCATCATCATTAGTCCAAGGCCAAATGTGAATTCAGGTCTTCCTGACTCAAGGCCAAGCACTCTCTCCATTGCTACCTACCTGCCTCAGAACAAATTTGTGACATTCAAAAACAGAATATAGGGGAAGTAGAATGCTACTGATTCCACCTTCTCTAAAGTCCTTACATTCTTTCAGGCCCCAAATTTAAAAGGATCTTATGTGAGTGTATTTTCACTGCATTTTAAAAAAATGACACAATCCTAGAAGGAACACCAATGTTCAGCCTATTGGCAGTTTAGCCTAGTGCCCATCTCACTAAATGAGTTTAGACAAACTAATGTTTTTAAGGAACTAGCATTAGAAGAGGTTAAGGGTTAAGAAGTTGTTTCTAATTAACATTGATGTTGTGCCAGTAGTTTTAATCAGACTCTTTGGAATTGGCCTTTGAGATTTGAAGCTCTTTCAGGAACCCCAAAGCAAATGGAAAATCTAATTATCCAAGACAAGTCCTGCCCTCATAACCCATAGGTATAGATCAACAGCAATGGTAGCATGGCTGACATGGGGCAAAGAAGGCAGACAGAAACCTACTCAAGTAGAGCTACGTTGTACTTCACCGGTACTAAACACCAGGTGTGGAAAAAAAAACCAGAACTAAAAAAGAAGAGGAAAAATAAGGACAGCATGAGAACAGATGTCAGCATAAAGAGGCAGTGTGGGAGAGGAAGAGTGGAAAGATCACTGGACTTGTAAATCAGATCAGCTGGGTTAATCCTGGATCTGCTACATACTACCTGGTTGAACTTGGGTAAATCTATTCAGTTGGAAAAATATTTATTAAGCACTTCATATAGGTGCTAATTACTGAGGATACAAATTTTTAAGTGACATTGTTGCCACTCTCAAGAAGCATATATTCTTTTAACAGAATTTTAACAACATCCCTGGGTCAGTTTCCTTCTGTGTAAAACAAGAGGGTTGGATTAGATGATCTCTAGGTTTCCTTCTATTTCTAGTTACACATTTTTCAATAATGATAATAGTATTATTTATATAATAATTTAAGGTTTTTGAGGAGCTTTACATATGTTATCTCATTGGACTCTCACAACAATCCTAGGATTATGCCCATTTTACAGATGGGGAAACAGACTAAGGATGGTTAAATGATTTGTCTGGGTTCAAAAAGCTATCAAGCAGCAAGCATCTAAGGTAGATACTCGGGTCTTCCTAATTCAAGTTCAGTACTCTATCCACCATTGAGAGCTGCTTTTTCTTTCAAACAAAGACAGGCACAAACACTGGCCCTAGCCATTTTTTACATAGACTATATGGCACACTGGAAGCAAGAATAAGAAGTCATGGGTTTGAGACTCAGTATTGACATTAATTAATCTTGTGACCATGAACAAGGTATTTAATCGCTCTGAACCTGTTTTCCTATCAGTAAAATGAGGACAATAATTGTACTACCTATGTCAGAGTTGTGAGGAAAGTGTTTTGTAAACTGGAAAGCCCTGCTTAAGTGTGTGCTATTAAAAGCAGGTTTATCTTTCAATGAATCAAAACATCCAAAATGTATTAAATATTTTTCGAGGAGGAAAAATTCATTTCTCAAAGCAAGTGACAACATAATGCCAAAGAAGTCTATCACACATTAACCAGTTTTTTTGGTACCTATTAATCAGTGGTAAAAAATATATATATACTTGAATCAATCAAAAGTATCTATAAAGTGCTTACTATAGTGTCAGGACTGTGTATAAAGACAAAAAATGAAACAGTCCTTGCCCACAAGGAGCTTACATTCTAATGGGGAGCCAACATGTACACATGACTATATACTCAATACATACAAAAATTAATAGAGCAGGGTAGGAGAAAATACCTTAAAAGTTGGAAAGACTAGGAAAGGTCTCATGAAGGTGAGATTTGGGATTCCAAGAGGACAGAGGGCATTCCAGGCAGGCATGCTGAATAGCCAGCGCAAATGGAACATAAAGTAAACCAATATGGGAGGAATCTGTGATTTTATCCCTTTATTGATGCAGGCTGAAGCTGTGCTCTGCCTTAGTAATTGTTCTCTGAGAGTAGCTAAGGACAAAATTGTCATCTTGTTGCTATCAACCTGATTCCAAATCTCTCCAACTTAACTAGGTTAGCCTTTGGACCCCAGAAAGTTCTTCATGAGTTGGGGGGGGGGGGGATTAATTTGGGAACTCTGTATCAGTACTAAATCATTTATCTATTCAATTAAACAATGTTAAACTCTGTAGTCGGTCATGGTCACAGAGTAGAGGCTGAGCTTTATCCACTGAATATTCTGTGTATCAGTTCAATCAGCAGGTACTTTTTAAGCACCTACTAAGTGCCAGGCACCATGGGTAAATGAAGACAAAAGAAACAATCCCTGCTCTCAAGACTCCTCTTATGAATGAGAATAAATGGTACAATCAAAACACACAGACCTCCCCCCCCACACACACACACCATTGGGACTGTCACTTTGAAACATAAAATGGTATTTAACTAAGACGAAGAAGTCCCAGGATTCTACCTCTTGTAATGCCTCTTCAGTTCCCTATTTCCTAATGCTATTAATGATAAAAAGAACAAATAATACTACCTCCAATTTCACAGGCATGTAGAACTTGTAAATGGGCCAGGATTTCCTCCTCACTTGCCTGAATTTGATCAAGCAAATCTGCCATTGTATACTGCAAAGCAAAAATGGGTAAGTGAACTTTAGACTTACAACCTAATGCTACTTTCCAGAATTCCTTTTGCAACCTTCAGCATGGATGCCAAAAATAGATTTACTTAATTGGACCCATGACACATTCTTACTTTGTTGGTAATAAGTAAAGACTGCTTGATGTACAAAATGGAAAGGAAATGTCTGCTAACAAAAAAATAATTCCAGTATGACAGTAGTGCTTTAAATTTTGAATTGCATTTTTAAAGTGTTCCTCACAAAATCGTTTCATTCTAATTTAAATTTTGTTCTACATTTTCTTAAATCAATTTTGACACATTCATAAGATTGTTAATTTACATAATGACTTTTCCCAAGGGATACTTTAAAAAAAAAAACCCTCTAATTTTGCTTCTGTTAAACTATCATTTCATTTATTAATGTGCAAAAATAAATTTATTTTAATTTATAAAATGTCACCACTAAGAATCTCCAATTCTCTAATTATGAAAACACATCAACTGAACAAATTAGCTTCAGAAGTCTTACTTTTGAATGATTTGAATCCTTTTCTTTTTGAGCATCAGGCCCTTCAAATGGATTTTCCATTAAAAGTTTCTTCAGTTTCTTTAATTTTGGCCTACATCTTCTTAATTCCCAATAATTGTTAGCAAAACCAAAGATCTACAATTTAAAAAGTATTGTAAACATTTATATGCTGTGCTATATGAAAATCATCAAATAAAGTCCAAACAGAAAGAAAATACCTAGGAATAAACAAACATGACAGAATCAAGAAGGAATACATCTAACTAGCCCTAATATTTGTGATGGAAAGGTATATTTATTGAATTCCTTCTAACTGCTATGTATGACAGGGCATCAGTTACCATGAAGAGTCTTCAATTATGCTTGACCTTGGATTGATCCTTTAGCCTCTGAACCATAGTTTCCTGATCTATAAAACGGACTAGATGGCTTCTGGTCCTTTACAGAGCTATCTATATGATCCCACAGTCTTAAAAATCACATTTTGTTGTAGTTGTTAAAGGAAGAGAGGGTAGCTCTAAGAGAAAATGATATAAAAACAAAAGCCAACAATAAAACTGATTTTAAACAAATAACTTTAAAAATATGACTTTTGCACAAAAGAAGGATATCTATGCTAGAATCTTATCTCATTAGGAATTGAATTATAAATATTTTCAGAAAAGACTCTTACAGACTTTTTACAGAAGCTAAAGACAGTTGAAATCAGATGTTTCAGTGTTATATCTTAAGAAGGAGGCTGGTGAAAAACTTGGAAAGACTTACATGAATGGATGAAAATGAAGTGAGCAGAACCAGGAGAACATTATACATAGTAACAGCAACTGTGCAGTGATCAACTGACTTAGCTCTTCTTAGCAATACAATGATCCAAGACAATTACAAAGGACTCATGATGGAAAATTCTATTCACATCCAGAGAAAGAAATGGATGAATACAGTCTGAATACAGATTGAAGCATACTATTTTCACTTTATTTTTTTCATGGTTTTTTTCCTTTTGTTCTGTTACTTCTTTCACAATATGACTAATATGGAAATATGTTTTACATGATTGCACAAATATAACCTATATCAAATTGCTTACCATCTTAGAAAGAGGGAATGAGAGGGAGGGAGGGAGGGAGAAAATTTGGAACTCAAAATTTTATTAAAAAGGAATGTTAAAAATTGTCTTTACATGTAATTTTAAAAATAACAAAATACTGTTTTTTTAAAAAGGAGGCTGCTGAACTAGAGTCTGTCTAATGGAGGGTGATCAAAAGTATGGGGATTCAAGAAACCATAAGGAATAACTGAAGGAACAAGTGAGGTAAGAAAAGAGGATCCCAGTGAGAAATGGTAGCTTTCCCCTTTGGGTTTCTCTCTTCATCTTCCTAGTGGCCAAGAAATATCCCTTGGTTCCTCTACCTTTCTCCAGTGGCTGCTTGGGTGTCCCACTGGACAAAGGACAGAGTTTAATGCCTTTAGAAGACAAAGGAGATAAACGACTTGAGCTGTAGAAAGAGCTGGAATTGTGAGGGAGACTTAAAGGATATAAAAATTATGAAGAAGACCAGAAGCTGAATATAGGGGAGGAAAATTTGGGAAGACTTGAATAAATGGAGAATGACTACAGAAGATGATCAAGTGACTTAACATATTTAAAGTACATTGGAAACTTAACTACATAAATGCTAGCTATTGGCTATTAAGAAAACTAAAGAACAAAGGGAGGGAGAGAAAGGAAGGGAACAAACATTTATTAAGTACCTACTACATACCAGGTACTAACTATGCTAAGTGCTTTACTAATATTATTGCATTTAATCCTTACCACGACCTTGAAAGATAAGTACTATTATTATTCCCCTTTAAGAGTTGAGGAAACTGAGACAGACACAAGTTAAGTGACTGAGGCTATATTTTAATTCAAGTCTTCTTGACTCCAGGTCCAGCTCTCTATCCACTGGGCTATTTTGCTGCCCCAAGACAGGGTGAGATGTTGGTCCCTTCCAACTCTGTCTACATCTATAATCCTATGAGTTAAGGAGGTCCAAGAAGTATCATTCTCACTGAGTTTCTTTAAGCCAAATTAGTGGCAATCGTTATATATATTTTACAAAAAGAAAGAAATCCCAAGCAAGTCATATTTCTACCATATTACACTGGCTCCCAGAGAAGCAACATGAATGATATGAAAGGACATATCCTTAAGGGAATTAAAATAAGAGTTGGAAGTCCCTTTCTTCCAGTAATTTCATATAAATCACTGAAACTTCCGCATTATCTTCTCTTCTTGCCAGTCCATTAATATGTTTAAGGGAGTCAGTTCACAATTTGTTGACTTGTCTCAGTCTGGAATAACTAATGACTCCTGCTGGCCTCTAGGGAATCTCACTCAACCCAAATTATATTGAGTTTATTTATCTGTGTAATGTTGGATCTCCCCAATAGAATGTTCTGTGTGGCCAATGTAGACAGACTGGAGACATCTGCTTAATGGTGACATTGGGTCTTTTGCTCCAAAGTAATTAAGAACTAGCCACACTTGGCTATAAAATTTAACCAACTAGCTTGAGTTTAAAGCAAAGAAGCAATGACTTCTTTAAAAAGGCATAATTTTTCTATTTCTCCACCCTCAAAAGCTTTTCCAAAATGCAGTGGCTATGGTGTGAAGGAGTCTCCCTTGAAAACATTTCCATAGAGAAATTAACTAAAATCAGATCTGTTTTTCTGAATGAGTCACTTAAAAGCTTTAGAGAAAAAAAGTCACTTTTTCTTTCCCTAATTTGAACTTCTTTAAAAAGTAGATATCCTTTCAAACAAAGAAATTTCAAAGAAAATAAAAATCTTCCTAACATCATAGGATTTACAATTGGAAAGGAATGTAGATCAATTAATTAATCAATTAATAAACATTTATTAAGTGCTTACAAAGTAGGTTGGTGGTATAATGGATAGAGTGCCAGACTTGGAGTCAGAAAGACCTTAGTTCAAATCCAGATCAGATATTTCCTAGCTGTGTGACCCTGGGAAAGTCACTTAACCTCTTTTTGCCTCAGTTTCCTCATCTATAAAAAGGAGATAATAATAGGACCTACCTCCCAGGGTAACTGTGAGGATCAAATGAGATAATTATTGTAAAGTGCTTAGCATAGTGCCTGGTAGATAGTAAGTACTAAATAAATGTTAGTTATTGTTGTTATCATTATTATTACCACTATGTTCCAGGCACTGTGCTAAGCACTGGGGATACAAAAAGAGGCAAAAGAAAAGACCCTGCTTTCATGGAACTTACAATCTGATAGGGGAGATAACATGTAAACAAATATATACAAAGCAAGCTACATATAGGATAAATAGGAAATAATTAACAGGGGGAAGACACTAGAATTAAGGTTTGGGAAAGGCTTCCCATAAAAGATGGGATTTTAGATGAGTTGGACTTAAAGGAAGCCAGGGAAGTCAGTAGACAGGGTTAAGGAGGGGAAGAAAGCCTCCCAGGCAAGAGAGACAGCCAGAGAAAATGCCTGGAGCTAAAAGATGGAGGGTCTTGTTCATGGAACAAGGTCAGTGTCATGGATGGAAGTGTGCAAAAGGTAAGATGGGAATTAGGCTATAAAGGGCTTTAAATGCCAGAGTATTTCATATTTGCTCCTGGAGGTGATGAAAAGCCAATGGAATTTATTGAGTAGGGAAATGACATGGCTGAACCTGAGCTTTAGGAAATTCACATTAGTGGCTGTATGGAGAAAGGATTGGAGTAGAGTGGGGAGAGACTTCAGGAAGGTGGACCTACCAGCAGCCCTACTGCAATAATCTAGACCTGCACTAGGGAAACGAAAGTGTCAAAGGAGAGAAGGGGGCATATTTGAGAGATGATACAAAGACATAATCAACAGACCTTGGCAACACTGTAGATGTGAGGGGGAAGGGGGAAGGTAGATAGTAATGAATCCAGGATGATTCCTAGAGTCTGAGAGGCTGGGAGGATGGTGCTGCCCTCTACAGTAATAGGGAAGACAGGAGAGAGGAAGGGTTTAGAGCAAAAGATAATGAGTTCTGTTTTGCCCATATTGCATTTAATATGTCTACTGGACATCTAGTTTGAAATATCTGAAGGGCAGCCAGACTCAAGACTGGAGGTCAGCAGAGAGGCTGGGTAGACAATATCAAGTACACCTCATCTTACAGATAAGAAGACTGACACCTGCAGACGTTACTTGATTTATCCAAGATCACACAGGGAATAAACAGGAGAAACAGAATTCAATCCCTGATCCTCTCACTATAATCCAGTGTCTTTTTTTTCACCTTTGTGCTGCCCCCAAGATCACATGAGTAAAGAGTAAGTGTATCATAATGGAAATACCCTTTGTTTGCAGCTAAAAGAGATCTGGGCTTCAGGTCCACTTCTGACACTTCCTAGTTGCATGACTATGGGCATGTCACTTAAATTCTCTGAGCTTCAGTTTCCTCATCAGTAAAATGGGAAGTGTCACACCTTTATTACCCATCTCATAGGGTTACTGTGAAGATCAAAAGAGATGGGTATAAAGCACTTTCTTTGAGGGAAGGGAATGTGTTATTTGTTACATTTGTCTACTCAGTGTCTAGCACAATACCTTCACATAGTAGGTGCTTAATAAATGCTTGTTATTTGATTGCAAGTACTTTACGAATGTCAGCTACTATTATATTATAAAGCTAAACAAATTAAAAATTGTTAGATTGGAGTAGAAACAGCGTGTCCAAGCCACTCTGCCCCCAGATTACCTTCAAACTATGTAAAAGGGGACTCTGAATAACTTCTGGAGCCCCGGCACCCACAGAACGACACAGAGAAGCTAACCTCCCGCTGAGGACAGCCCAGAAGCCCTGCAGGAAGGACCAACGCAGTGGTCTGGGAGCCAGCAGCACGCAGCGGGCAGAGCCCAGGGAGCCAAGCGCCTGAGTCGCGGTTTTAGCCCCAGGGCGGCAGGGCCAGCAGCCGGCAGGAGGGACCCCAGAACACCAGCAGCTGTGTCGATTCCAGAATTATCAACATAGACATGCCTAGGACAAAGTGAGAGGTTAGTGCCCTATGGACTTTGGGACCAGTATTTGGGGAACGCGTTGGCTTCCTCCCCTGGGGGCTAAAAGCCCCTGAGGAGACACACCATTTTGTAGTTTTCAGAGGCAGCTCCAGCTCCTGGCCTGCGAACTGTAGGGAGTTCCAGTGATCAGTCTTGGGGGGTAATCACTCTTGCTTTAACCTCCCTGGATCTGGATTGTGATCTGGGGTGGAAGTCATGGGTGGGTTTCCAGCTTGCCAGAAACATAAGGTGCCCCCCACACGTTCCAGACGAAAATTCTCCTATCTGGCCGCAAAGCCATAGTGTGGCAACAAGCCCAAAAGTCAAGTAATTAAGTGGCAACATGCCAAGGCAAAGGAAACAAATTAAACAAAAAAATGCAACCCTAGACTCCTACTTTGGGGGCAAAGAGGGTCGAAGCATAGGGGAAGAGGACTGTGAGGTCAGAAGTCCTGCTCCAAAAGCCCCAGGGGAAAACATGAGTGGGTTGCAGGCCACAGAGGACCATAGAAGGACTTTAAAAATCAAATAAGAGAAGTGAAGGAAAAACTGGAAAGAGAAATGAGAAGGATGCAGGTAAAGTATGAAATGAGGGTCAACAGCCTGACTGAGGAAAACAACACCTTAAAAAATAGACTAACTCAAATGGCAAAGGAGGCCCAAAAGGGCAATGAGGAGAAGAATGCCTTAAAAAGTCGAATTTGCCAGATGGAAAAAGAATCTCAAAAGCTCACTGAGGAGATTCATTCCTTCAGAGTTAGACTGGAGCAAATGGAAGCTAATGACTTTATGAGAAATCAAGATGCTGTTAAGCAGATCCAAACAAATGAAAGATTAGAAGGCAATGTGAAATATCTCATGGGAAAAACCACTGACCTGGAAAATAGATCCAGGAGAGACAATTTAAAAATTATTGGACTACCTGAAAGCCATGATCAAAGAAAGAACCTAGAAATCACCCTTCAAGAAATTCTCAAGGAAAATTGCCCTGATGTTTTAGATCCAGAGGGCAAAATAGAGGTTGAAAGAATCCACCAATCACCTCCTGAAAAAGATCCCAAAAAGAAAACTCCCAGGAATATTATAGCCAGGTTCCAGAATCCCCAGATCAAGGAGAAAATACTACAAGCAGCCAGGAAGAAACAATTTCAATATTGTGGAAACACAATCAGAATAGCCCAGGACCTGGCAGCTTCTACACTGAGGGATCGAAGGGCATGGAATATGATATTCCAGAGGGCAAAAGAGCTGGGAATGAACCCAAGGGTCACCTACCCAGCAAAACTGAGTATTTTGTTTCAGGGGAAAATATGGTCATTCAGTGGAATAGAGGACTTTCAAGCATTCTTGAGGAAAAAAACAGAATTGAATAGAAAATTTGACATCCAGACGAAAGAAGCAAGAGATGCCTGAGAAGGTAATCAGGGAAAAGAAATCAAAAGGAATTCATCAAAGTTGAACTATTTACATTCCTATATGGAAAAACAATAACTGTTACTGATGAAATCTTTCTCAGTATGAAAATAATGGAAGAAGGGTATATGGTCATATGAATACATATGTGAATGTGTGTGTAAAAAAAAATTGTTAGATTAGCCCACTTATCATTTCTGACTATTGTAGAAATCAAAAAAGGGCAGAAAACAGTCATACCTCAGTGTGAATTATGTTAGAAGGCATTTCCTCAGTTCTTATTTGATCTGGAGTTTTGCAGCCTGGTATAAAAAGCAACATATTTGAAGTATCTGCTATTTTCAGGTCATAGGTTTTCTCTTTGCTGCAAATCACTGCCTGTTCATCTTTGTCACCACGGATCACAAGACTAGAGAAAAAAGGGAGAGAAAAACATACTACAAGACAGCAAAAAATTTTTATGAAAGAAATTTCCTTTTATGTATAAATACAAACATGTACATGTTCATTCATTCATTCTGCATCTGCAGGTCTGCTTGGTTTCAACTCCACAGAACAAGATGCCTGATCACTTTTAATATCATTTGTTCAGTCTTTTTTTATTTTTCAGTGGTGCCTAATTCTTCATTACCCCATTTGGAGTCTTCTTGGCAAAGATATTGGACATTTGCCATTTCCTTCTCCAGCTAATTCAACAAATGAGAAAACTGAGGCAGAGTTAAATGACTTGCCCAGGGTCACACAACTAATATGTGTCAGAGGCATGATTTGAACTCAGGAAGATGAATCTTCCTGACTCCAGGCCCACACTCTATATGTACACTTCACCACCTAGCTGCCCTTTAATCTCATTTCCATGGTGTTAACAGCCTTGGATACTCAAGACTCCTTCCCATCACCCACACCCTTCTCTCCCCTCTGATGAGAGAGCTGCAGAGTGGAGCACTAATCTCCTTCCAAAGCCTTCCTTTCTGGAGGGCAAAAATTGGACACTCTACCCTCCATCTGCAGCTCTGCTATTTTCAGCTTTGCCAAGTACCTCCAGTACCTCCCCTGCATCCACTCTCCAGCTTTATTGGTGTTGTATCTACATAACACTTGAGAAGAAAAATGGTCCAACCACTTGTCAAATATAGAACTTCTCCCCCAGAACTTCCATTATAAGTTGGGTTTCCCAGATGCAATAATTTATTTTACAGTGGGGCCAAAGGCTAATTGATCTAAGTCAACTATTTAATCCAGATTCTAGTAGGGAGTTTTAAATGGAAGAAATATGATAAGCTCTAGAACATAATGGTGTCTGTATAGATGCCCAGATAGAGGGTAATGACAAAGGACATTTATTTTCACAAGTATGCATTATTGTGAAAATCTAAGGGGGAAAAGTCAGAAAGGTGTTTTCTTTTCTTTTTTTTTTTTTTAATATGGGGGATGGGGGAGGGTTGAGAGCCTCCTATCATTCCACTGAGTTGCCTGAGACTCATAGTTGTCATAGTAGCAGCTATTATAAGTCAGAGGCTGGATTTGAATCTAGGTCTTCCAGACAATCACTCTATTCACTATTCCACACTGCGTTTATAATAATGTTATTATTAAGAATGTAATATTAGAATATAAACTCCTTAGGAATTCCATTAGAATATAAGCTCCTTGAAGGCAGGGAGAGTGTAGTTTTTGTTTTTCTATCCACTTAGCCTAACTCACAGTAACCAGTTAATACATATTGATTGATTATTATTATCAAATAATATTTATTTACTTATTTGTCAAGCCTGATTCAAAGAAGGTACTTAATAAATGCAGGTGGATTGATAATTATGAAGTTTACTCATCAGGGTAATGGCATAGTACACATAACATTTTTCAGCTGCAAATCACTTTATGTATACATTATCTCACTTGCCCCTCACATTATCCCAGTTCCACAGAAGAGAGGTTGCCTAACTCATAAGTGACAGTTAGGAATGGGAATATAGGTCTTCTGACACTTTCTACTATAATGATTACCATATACTCTTTTGATGAACTAGTAATACATGTTAAAGACAGAAAAATTGAGACCAACAAAAAGCCACACAGAAGAGAAAAAAAAAACCAGCAAGGTGAAATACAGGAAGAAACGTGACAACGGAACAGAGAAAAGGGAAAGGAGAATTAGTGGCTCTCTATGGTATGACACTAGAGAGAGTACCAAGGAATTAAAATGAGGGAATTGGACTAGATGGCCTCTTTTGATCATCTGGAAAATAACAGGGAGTTGGGGGTATGAATGAGTGTGTTTGAGTCCCCAATTAGGCACTTGTTAACCTAAGTCAAATCACAATTTCTCCAGGTCTAAATTTTATCTGGGCAGCTTCACTGCCACACAAGCTCTTCATGACCCTAAAATGATCAGATAGATTCCGAAATGCTCAAAGTGCATTTTTGTAGCAGCAAAAACTGGAAACTAAACAAGCTGTGGTATGTGAATGTGATAGAATGTCATAGTGCCACAAGAAATGATAAAACTGACAGTTTCACCTCAAAATGGGAAGAACTCTATGAACTGATGCAGAACAGTTTATGCTGAACTAGAAGAACAAATTCTACCAAAAAGAGCTTTGTGGAGACAAACATCTTTGAAAGACTTTAGGACTCTGAACAATGCACATTAACCACAAGACCAAAAGAGGAAACTCCCCACAGTTGTGAAGATCAAATGAGTGAACAGGTTTGTCAAGTGCTTATCGAAGTGGCTGGTTCTGAGCAGGGGCTTAAAGAATGCGAGTTCCTTTCCCTTTTCCCTTTCCCATTCATCTCCTGGCTGAAAGATGGCAAATTTAAAATGCAGAAATAGACATACATTTTCCTATATGGCCACAGTAGGACTTTGCTGTACTCTGAATGCTTTTTCCTTTTTTGTTCAATGGGAGGAAGAGATCATGAATGCATGTGAAAATAAATATTTTTAAGTGCTACAGTATTATTTTGGCCAGGAGTAACACAGCTACTTAAGTCAAAGAACTTCAGGCCAGCAGGATGGGGAAGGGGTAGAGGGAGGAGAGGACGAACTGGTCCCAGGTCTCCACCCAGGGAGTTGGGCGAGTCCTACCTGTGCCCCGCCTCCAGCTGCTGGCAGAGCGCGGGCTCGAGCTCCACCAGGCAGAAGTCCCCAGCCGTAGCACCGCTGGCCCCGGGGCTGAAGCTCAGGCAGTGCACAGTGGGGAGCAGCTCCGAGGGGTTCAGCTTCGCGATCTGCAGCGTCGCGTCCACCTCCTCGCGGGTGCGCATCCCTGATGGGGGAAGGAGGCTAGGTGGGCTCCACAGGAGAAGGTGTTTGCAAAAAACAAACTAGCCCCAAAACCAGTGCGAGCAGCAGCCAAAAAAGGAAGAGGCTCTTTCAAAAGCGCGCCAAAATAGCGCAGGCTCTGACTAGACGCACTTCCGGGGCGGGGAGAGGTTTGCGCAGCTATTTCCTGGTGAAATTGGAAAGATTTTTTGTAAAGAGAAAACCCCATCCTGCTCCTGCTCCAGAGCTTGCTGGAAGGACCTGGGAATTATCCCTTGGGTGCTTCCTCCTCTCTTTGCTTTTTCCGGCAAAAAAAAGTGAGAGAATTCTTATATATAATTTGAACACCGTTGTACAAGGCAAAGACAATAAGCATTTATTAATTATAAAATTCTATTATACAGTTCTATAAAGTACAAAGGATGAAATACTGCCTCCTCAAAATGAGTGAGTGTGGGAGAGGTGTGTGTGTTTCTATACAAAGGGGAGCTAGGTGGGGTAGTAGATAGAGCACTGGGCTTTAAACCAGAAAGAGTCTTCATGAGTTCAAACCTGGCCTCAGACACTTAAAGCTCTGTGGCCCTGGGCAAGTCACTTCATCCTGTTTGCCTCAATTTCCTCATCTGTAAAAGGAACTGGAGAAGGGAATGGCAAACCACTCCAGTATCTTTGCCAAGAAAACCCCAGGTCACAAAAGGTTGGACACAACTGAAAAGATTCAGCAACAATATATACAGAGATTCTCTTCTGTAGACACATACACATATGTACACATATGTGTGTGCACATATCTATACATGTATGTCTAAATATATACAGAATGAGTAAAAAAGAAGATAAATTCGAGATAGTTTGGGAGGGAGGACACTAACAATTTGGGGGGATCAAGAAAAATTTCACATAGAAGTTGGTTCTTGAGCTTCATCTTGAAAGAACTAAAGCATTTCATGAGGAGGAGGTGAGGAGGAAGTGCACTCCAAACATACTGTAGTTGGTTCATTCACTGAACAGAAGAATTGAGATAGGAGATGGCACTCCCTGTGAGGCACAGAGGACCAATTTGGCTGGATCACAGTGCAGGAGGTTTAAGTAAGGTGTAATGCGTCTGGAAAGACAGGTTGGGAGCAAATTGTGTAGGGTTTTAAAAGCTAAACAAAGGACTTTATATCTTATCCTAGAAGCGATAGGAAGCCACTAGAATGGATTGAGTAGAAAAGTCACATGGAGAGATCTACACTAAAGGAAAAGCTGGTAGCAGAAGGTAATCCAACTGGACTCTCTATTCCTCACATACCACCCTCTGTCATTTGTTTTCATACCTTTGTATTGGCTGTCTAGCCTTTATTCCTGTACTATACTTTCTCCTTTCCTCTGCCTTATAGAGCCCCTCTCTTTCCCGTTGTTTGGGTAATGATAGTTCAGAATAAGTGTAAATAGCAACTGTTACTGTTCTGACCAGAAATCCTGAGAGCCTTCCTCTCCTAGACTGATTCTTTTGTGAAGGCAAACTAGGCTATCCTTTACTTAAATTCTTACCTAGCCTTTAATTATTGAATGGGTTTTGCCTCAGGCAAACTGAGACCTGGGAAAACCCTTAGCTAAAAAAATCCTAGATCTCCCATTGCATCCAGGGCCATCACCATCTATCTTGATCTATGTCTTGCTACTGGATTCTGATGACTCTGGAGTAAGGCTGATGACTTTGCATTACCCTGCCTCACTTAAATCCAATTCACTTGCAGGTTAAGACGTTGTCCTCTTGATGTCATTGGTTCTCTTTGAAAAAAAAAAAAAAGACAAACAGCAACAGTCCTTTAAGACACCAGCTCAGGCATGAAAACTTTCCTGATTCTCCCAACTGCTAGTGTCTTCCTTCACAAATAACCTTATGTCTAATTACTTTTTATATATTTGTATTTATTAACATCATTTAATGCCCCATTAGAATGTAAATATGTGAGTAGGGATTATTTCATTCTTTGTACTTCATAGGGCTGTACCCTAAGCACCTAGAAGAGTACCTGAAGAGTGCATGGTGGATACTTGATAAATACCTGTTGATTTGGTTGATTGTCTTTCCCTAAGAAAGTGATTCCAAACTTTACATAGGGATTCTCTCCTTTTTTACAAAAAAGAAAGAAAAAGCCCACATATTTTTTGTAAAACAGTCTATTCAAGTAATTTCCTTAACTCATATTTTATTCAAATAAAATTAAACATTTGTGATGCTTTTATAAGACAAATCTTAAACATGTAACAAAAATATAATGCATTTATTGAGAAATCTATTATACTTATTTATAATTCATAAAATAACCATAATAATGTGAGGGGTGAGTTTGTTTTTAAGTGCAAAGTATTTCAAATGATGATACATTAGTGATATTGATACTAATGATTCTTTTTCAATCACTAATGAGAACCAACACTTCTGTCTTTTTAACAACTGCAGCACTTCATTCCAACAAATATGTTATGAAATATCTCTCTATTTTGATAAAACTGAGACCTCTTTATCCATAACCAAAATACAAGATTTTCAGATTTAAAATTTTGTTTCAACAGACTATATCAAAAGACAATTCTGTTGACATTTCTTATTTAGAGATAGTAAGGCTGATGGAGGTGGCATTTGTTTTACATAGGCTGGACTGGTTGGTGGTTATTGTCTTTCATTCTCAAAGAGGATCAAAATGACATCACAATGCTACAGTCACGTCCCAGTGTGTCCAACTGTGGCTGATCAGATCAACATGAGCTCAGAATGTTCTACCACAGGTCAGACACAAATAGTCCATGTGAATATTTGGGGTGGATTCTCTAAATTTGCACATCTCAGGTTTCTTTTGAGCTACTTCAGTTCTGCTTTGTTCATAGAATACAGCACATTCTCTGGTCAGGGCATCCTATGTTGGGCAGTCCAGTGCCATTGTCTCTCATGTCATACAATCAATTCCAAAGTTCTTGTGAGTGTCCTTGTATCACTTCTTCTGACTACCATGTGAATACTTGCCCTGTGTGAGTTCTCCATAAAATAGTCTTTTTGGCAAGCATACATTTAACAGTTGAACAGCATGACCAGTCCATTGGAGCCACACTTTATGCAACAGAGTTTGAATGCTTAGCAGTTTAGCTCAAGAAAGGACCTCAGTATCTAGCATCTTATCCTGCCATGTAATCTTTAAAATCTTCCTAAGACAATTCAAATGGAAACGTTCGATTTCCTGGCATGGTGCTGGTAGACTGTCCAGGTTTCACAGGCACAAGAATGAGGTCAGCACAATGGCCTTCAGTTTGGTAGTCAGTCTAATACTTCTCTCCCACACTTTCCTTTGGAGCCTCTCAAACACTGGGCTAGCTCTGGCAATTTGTGTGTCAAACCTCACTATCAATGTTCACATCCCTGGAAAGTATACTACCAAGATAAATGAACTTATCTACATCATTCAAAACTTCTCCATTTGCTGTAACTAATGGTTCCATGTATGGCTGATATGGCAGTGGCTGATGGAACACTTGGTGTTAATTATTACACAAGTACAAGTTAATGCACAAGCAACAGAGAATTGATCTGTACTTCCTTGCATTTCAGCTTCAGAGGCTGCATTCAGTGCATAATCATCTGAAACAGAAAATCATGTACCAATCCTCCATCCACTTTGGTCTTGACTTGTAGCCTTTTCAAGTTGAAGAATTTACCATCAGTGCTATATCTAACCTTGTTGCCACATTTGACAACATGGCTGAAAATATCATGCTAAAAAGCATGGGAGCAAAGCACACAGCCCTGCTTCACTCTATTGATGACTGGGGAAGCACGAGAGCGTTGTCCATTATCCAGAATCTGGGCAAGCATGCCTGTCATAAAATTGATGTACTGATGAACTGTTCCAGGCAACCAGATTTTGACATAATTTTCCATAAATCCTCACAACTGACAGTAACAAAATGCTTGGTCAGATCTCCAAATGTTGCATAAAGACCTCTCTATTCTGCTCCTGGCATTTCTTCTGGAGTTGTCAGTCAACAAACACCATATTGATTGCTCCTCAGTCTTTTCTGAAGCCACACTAGCTTTCAGGTAGATGACCATCTTCCAGGTGAAGGATCAGCCTATTAAGGAGAACTCTGGCATGAATCTTGCTAGCAATGATTAAAAGAGACAGACTCTCCTCCCTTTCCTTTCCCCCTTCCCTCCACCCCCCCCCCCCCCCGCCCCGGCCGTTGTCACAGGACAATCTATTTCCTTTATCTTTATAGAGATGGACAATGGAGGCATCCTTGAAATCCTGGAGGATAACCTCCTCTTACTATATAACCCAGAAAATTTAGGCTTGGCCTAAAAGGAAGACCAAATAGATTTATTCCTGGCAAAAGCACTCCTTATAAGCAGCAACTTGGGATAGCAGAGAGAAATCTAGCCTTAGAGCCAAGAAGCCTTGAATTCAGGCTCTTCCTCTGATACATACTTTGGGTAAGTTATTTAACTTCTCAGCAACTCTATAAGACTGCAAGTTGTAGAGAAAGCACTGCCTTCCATCAGTATACCAAAGTATACCTTAATTAAGTAAGGGGAATAAAGAATTTTGACCAAAAAATTTCTATGTATGTATGTATGCGTGTACCAAAAAAATAGGGTACATACAGATGCTGCTACATAGAAAACCCACAACACTCTCAAAGTTTCCTAAAACTGTCTAAAATGTAACTGGGAAGCATTAAACTAAAAATGCAATAGAGAATATATAATATTACATTTTAAAATAAAGTCACTATGCAGCCCACGGGAATCATTATGTATGAATTAATGGCCCCTGTGTTTCTATATGAATTTGACACCACTGCCCTATTTAAAAAATAAACAACAACAACAAAACTACAGGTCCACTCCTTATCTGTTCATATTTAGGTCTTTAAAACTAAGTGAGACCACTTGTGTAGATCAAGTCTAATTAATTTGTAGAGGGTTCTTTTTAAATTTGGGAAATATAAACAATTATGCAAATTTATCATTCATAGTATTTTTTTTTTTTTAATTCAGGCACTTTGAAAATCAGGGCATGAATCTGAGCTTCTTTCATTGATTTAGAGTGCTAAGGTTTTTTTCCCCTCAGAAAGATCCACCAAAAATGTAAGTTTCAAGGAAATATTTTTATTATAAAACGAATTTGCTTCATCTTTGTTATTACAAAAAAAATGACAATTTCTTCCTTTAGTTCAAACATTCTTTGAAATACTTTGGAACAAAAAAGTCAGTGTTTAGTGCAATAATACAGAAGTATATCCTATACTCTGTTCCCATATTGTCACACAAATTTGAAAATAACCTTCATTTCAATAAACTTTAAATAAACTTGATTACTTTTTTAATGACTGTGAGAGGTTGTATGACAGTGAAGAGAGCACATTTAACTTAAGAGTCGGGAACATCTAGGTTCACTGCTTGAATTCACTTGGAAATGTTTTGTTTTGTTTTGTTTTGTTTTGTTTTGTTTTCCCAGACCTCCTATTGGATCCTGCTCTCAGCGAAATCATGGCAGAATTTTCACCTAGCATGGTTTAGGTTGAAGATGAGAGGATAACTTCCAATCAACCTAGGGCCTATGGTCCCTGTGGGGAAAATCCCATGTCCTCTGGGAGCTTTGTAATGACCATGGTCTCCCTCTGAGGAAAAAAAAAAAAGGTTTGATTTTCTTTCTCTCATTGTTTTTGGGTTGGGAAAGATCTTTTGCAAATACTAAAGCAGGTAGTAACCTATGGGAATTTTGTAAAATTATATCTTTGTTAAGTGGTATCACTACATAATTGGAAATATAGAAGAATGTCAATTTCCCATTTGTTTATAACTTGTGTCACTGACTTTCCCTCAAAACTCTTTAGTACAAGGCACTGAAAAAGGACAATGCTTGAACCAATTCATGTCACTAGAGAGTTGTCCAGGATTTGGGACTATGGATTCTGCCAAAAGTTTTTCAGTTGATTTCCCTAGGACAGCGCTTTTTTCATTTTTTTGTTTATTCTGAGGGCAGCAAATGTTTAACTGAAGAGGAGAATAGAGAAGGTAGAGCGGGTAAGAACATGATTTGTAGCACACCAATTAAGGAATCACAAAAGGCCTAGAGGCCCAACTAATTTGATCAATCAAAAAAATGAATTAGGTGTGAGCAAGTCCTTAATTAATATAAGGGAAATAAAGAATTTTGACCATTGGGCACATACAGATGCTGCTACATAAGAAATATCTTGAGACTGCATGAAAAAATTGGGCACATCTCTAGGCTTTCATAGAAAGCAAACAAGACAATTTAGAATCAGGCAGTTCAGCAGCAGGATAGATTAGAGATAGAAGAGACCTAGTCAAGACCACAAGAGAAGATCACTTTGAGAGAAGAAATACAATGTGTTGAGGAGGTCCATCAAGAGCTTTTAATGGTCCCACTGGTGACTGGAGTAATGGCTGCCACGGTAATTGTGTACATAAAGGAAGTGCCAGCTTCTTGGAGTAAAACTCCATTTGACAGAGAGTAGTGCTGACTATGGGCTCTAGACAGTCAGTGACTGAGCATAGAAATAAATGGAGCATCTATCTAAAACCATCAGCAAGCATTCTATGTAATGGGGATAAGCTAAAAAAGCATCCCTAATAAGATCAGGGGTGAAACAAGGATGTTCATTATCACCACTATTATTCAATATTGTATTAGAAATGTTAGCTTTAGCAATAAGAGAAGAAAAATAAATTGAAGGAATTAGAATAGGCAATGAAGAAACAAAGCTCTCACTCTTTGCAGATGATATGATGGTATACTTAGAGAATCCTAGAGAATCAACTAAAAAACTACTTGGAATAATTAGTAACTAGAAAGCTAGTGATTATCTTCTTTGAAAGAATCATCAGTTTAAGATGTTAGACTCCTGATGATAACATTAGGGGGACTGATCAGGATTAACCTCCCATCCAAATTTGTATGTTTATAACTCTGGGTTTTTTTGGAGGGCAATTGGGGTTAAGTGACTTGCCCAAGGTCACACAGCTAGTAAATGTGTCAAGTGTCTGAGGGTGGATTTGAACTCAGGTCCTCCTGACTCCAGGGCTCTGTTCACTGTGCCACGTAGCCACCCCTATATGTTTATAACTCTATTGGGCATCATTGTGGAATATAGAGTTGACCAGTTGGAACTCAATCTTACCTTTTAGGAAGGGCAAAACTGAATCCTTCTCAGATTTTACCTATATTTTCCTTGGGAGATTCTTTAGAAAGTGATCATTTCTTCAGTCACTATCCTCTATTCCCTACCTCCTTTCTTTCTGGACACATGTTTAGTGACATCCTGTTACAGCAATTAGCTCAAATAGTTCAGGCCCATATGATGGCCTTCCTGTCCACATTGTTCCTTCTTCTGCAGTTTTATGAAGTTTACCTCCCACCAAGAGGCAGCTAGGTGTTGAAGTGGATAGAGTGTTGTGAAGAGAATAAGAGCGAGACTGAGGTCTGGGTATAGGGTAAATTTTGGGTGTGGATTTATTGATCTAACTCGTGACTTCCTGGAGTATACACTCAAATCAGGCAGCCCTATATTGGGGTACAAACTGAGTTTATAAAGGTAAAAACCACAATTGGGGAGGGGAGCTAGCATAAGTAGTGACACACAAGAACAGCCATTGGTTGGATCCAACTCATTGGTTGGATCTATAGCTCAGGGCTAATTTGGAAAACATGGCATAAGGGTACAATGACATTGTTGGGGGCGGGGATAGGCTTTGCTTTTACTGTGCTAATTTCCATATAAGGTATAGGTTTTATTGGGCCATAGTTGGGGCAAGGGCGTGGTTTAATGTATATAAGATGCTGTACGCGGAAGCATCTCTCTCTCGGGATGTGACCAGCCGTGAATAAACAACCCCTGAAACCTCGGGTGCTCTGTCTGGGTTAATTCCTCTTCGGAGGCCGGTGACGACCGAAGACTCGCCATGGGGATAGGTGAGTAGAGAGGACGGGGATATAATAGTTACAGATCAACCCGCCGCCGGTGCCGTAGATAAGGGCCCCGGCAAGTGGCGCCTGAACAGGGATTGAGATCTGTAGGGACCGTCTGAGTCTGCTGGACGGACTCCCCCCAGACAGCCTCATCTCATAAGAAGGACGAGATGGGAGGATTGAATAGCATACCTGAATTTCGACCCGAGGAGAAGGGGGTTGTAGCCTCCCAGCTGTATAAGCTGTGCGCTAAGAGGGGGTATAAAATCCCCCTAAAAACCTGCCGAGCATTCATAGAAGGGTCGGGTGAAGAGGAGGAAAGTCACGGTGTGGGGCCACAAGAGGAGGATGAAGGGGAGGATGGGGGGGAGGATGAGGGCCCCCCTCCCGTGTACCCCTGGGAAGAGTTAAGGAGGGCTAGAGGGGAAAGCCGCGAAAAAGATGGCAGAGACACACTTCCGCATTCTTCATGGGACACAGACCGGAAGGATAGTGGGTGTGATGCAGCTCAGATGCCGAGCGGGCCTAGACAGGAAAAGACAGGAGGATGGGGCGGGGCCTCTTCTAGACACCCGGAGGCCTGGGGCGGAGTTTCCCCGAGTTGCCCAGAAGCTTGGCTAGCCGCCCCAACGGCCATGGCTGAGCCTCCCCCATGCAGATTGGCAGCATTCAGGGACGGGGGGAGAGGACCCAGACCAGGGGCAACAGGTCTGGTCGCAGCCAGTGCCATCCGAGCCTTTGAGCAGGGGGAGACAGTAGACTGGGATGACTAGGGGATATATCCGCTGCTTGCTGATCCCCTCACGGGACAGCGGCAGTACGCCCCAGTGCCATTTAAGATGTTGAAGGAGCTGAAGGAGGCCTTGTCCAAGTACGGCGCCAGCTCCCCTTATGTAAAAAGATTGCTGAAAAACATAATAGCCACCAATCCTTGGACTCCGTCAGACTTTGACGAAGTCTGTTCTGCTTGTTTTGACCCCGCCGGCTATATGGCTTTCAAAGCCCAGGCTCGCCGAGAGACCTTACAGTTCGCAAGAACTAAAGGATACAGCCCAGTTGAGCAGGTGGTGGATCTCCTGTGCGGCACGGGGATAAATGCTGACCCAAGAGTGCAGGCACAGTACGGCCAGGTAGAACTGGAAGCAGTAGAGGAAGTGCACCTGAGAGCATGGGATAAGGTGGGAACTATGAAAGGAGGGAAGGCTCCGGCTAAGCTAATTATGCCAGGAGAGGACTCCATGCAAGCCCTTGTGGCGGCCATGGAAAGCAGAGAGAATTCACTGGTGGCCGCCCTAGAGAAAATGAGCATGGGGGCCGGCAAGAGATCAGCTTGCTTCAAGTGTGGCAAACTTGGCCACTTCAAAGCACAATGCAAGGCATCTACTCAGACCCCTCGGTGCTACTGCTGCGGCAAGCAGGGACACATAGCTAAATTTTGCAGAAACAAGGGGAAGCAGGGAAACGGCCGGAGGGAGGGCCCAGCCGCGAGGCACCCCCACGGTCCATCAGCGGCAAACATACACCAGTGAGGGCCTGGGCAGTAGAAGGACAGGGACAGGTCGCCTACCAGATGGCCCCGTGGGAGACCATGGCTGTTCCATCTCTAACACAGACTTGTCCGGCCTTAATCACAGGCCCTGAGGGCTACACTGAATTTATAACCCATACTCAAATTGTGGAAGACCCTGAATCACTAACCCTCACCCCTACTCCATAATGATAAATAAGAACCAAGTAATTGGGAAAGCCATCCCATTGCTAGGCTCCCCATTTATTCATTCAGGGAGAGCCCAGACCATAAACTGGGTACAACCAGTGACCCCCGACCGGCCTACTCTGATTGTGTTGGTCGAAGGGAGCTCAGTAGAGGGAATCATGGATACTGGGGCGGATTGCTCCGTGATAAATGGAGGCCAGTGGAAGCCTGAATGGCCACTGTCGGCGGGAGGGCAGCCAGTAATGGGGGTAGGAGAGAGACAGACTGCCCCTAAGGCAGCAAGGGCCCTGAAGTGGGCCGTGAAAGGCAAGACAGGACTGTTTAAACCTCTCTTCCTACCAGGGCTCCCATACGCCCTCTGGGGGCGTGATCTCCTCTCCCAATTGAATCTTTCTTTGGCCACTCCAGACAGTCTGCTGGGAAATTAGTGGGGGCCACTGCCGAAGGGAGCTTCTCCCCGCAGATCACTTGGATTGATAAGAAACCAATATGGGTAGAACAGTGGCCCCGTCCCAAGAGAAGCTCACAGCGCTTAAGATGATTGTAGATACTTTATTATTAGAGGGGAAAATAGAGAAATCTCTTAGTCCCTTTAATTCCCCAGTATTTGTCATCAAAAAGAAAAATGGAAAATGTAGGATGCTAGTTGACCTCAGAGCAGTTAACGCTGCCATGTTACCAATGGGAGCCCTCCAACCTGGACTACCCACGCCGGCAGCCATCCCAAGGAATTGGGAGATAATAGTGATTGATATTAAGGATTGTTTTTACAGTATCCCTCTTCACCCAAATGATAAAGAGAAGTTTGCCTTTTCTGTTCCCAGCATTAACTTCCAGGCACCTTCCGAGAGATATCAGTTTAGGGTTTTGCCCCAGGGAATGGCAAATAGCCCAACCTTGTGTCAGTTATATGTGGCAGAGTTGTTAAGGCCAGCTAGGGAAAAATATAACAGTCTTATGATTATACATTATATGGATGATATATTGATCGCTGCACCACAGCTGCAGCTGGCAGAGAGTTGTTTGGCCCTAATAACCGAGTTGTTGCAAGGTAAAGGATTGCTGCTAGCCCCTGAGAAGGTGCAAAAGTCATATCCTTATGAATATTTAGTTCAAAAGGTTCTTCCCGAACAGGTTGTTAAAGATATTCCTGGCATTGATAAGTCCCAATATAGGACATTGAATGATTTTCAAAGGTTGGTGGGAGCAATTCAGTGGATTCGCTCGGCAATCCCTATACCACAGTCACTTATGCAGCCATTATATGAGATTCTAAAAGGGGCGTCACAGTTGACCTCCCCTAGGACATGGACCCCCAAGGCAGAACACAGATTTTGCAAAAAGCCTCTGTTTTGAGTCGCCAAGCCCCAGATGAACCTAAGAGATACAGGGCGATTTTGGGGATGCCTCTTTCAATCCAAAAATTCCAAAAAAGATTATACAAGATAAATGGGAGACCCTAGCTTGGTTTTGTTTGCAAGCCTCTGAGCGCTGTCAACGCGCATTTGGGCGCAAACCTTTTCTTCTCAAACGCCACACGCCTGTAGTGGTATCCGATCCAGTGGCCGGACCAAATATATTTACAGATGCCACTAAGAATGGCCGTGCTGTAGTTCACAACCCGTCACAACCAGCCACGTGGGTATTTGATACCCCATATACCTCCACCCAGAAGAATGAGTTATTTGCCATTATTAAAGCTGTAGAGTTGTTTGATACTATACCCATAAATTTAATCACAGATAGTATGTATTGTGCACTAGTGCTTCCCCGCTTGGAACATGCCTATGTGTCTCCAGGATCCACCATAGCCGATCTTTTATTACAACTTCAACATAGAATAAAGGGTAGGAGACATTCCATTTATGTCCTACATGTGCGGTCCCATATATCTATCTCGGGACCTATTTTTCAAGGCAATGATGAAGCCGATAGTGCCCTATATATAGCCCACCAAGATCCTGATCCGGCCCGGCAGGCACACGGTAAGTATCATATTTCAGCTAGATCCCTCAGACGCCTCTATGGCATTCCTAAGATAGAAGCACGCTCCATTGTACGCTCATACACCGCTTGCGCACCCTTCCGGCCGCGCCCCCAGCCAGAGGGCATCAATCCCAGGGGCGACTTGCCTAATGCCCTCTGGCAAATGGATGTCACACATTTAGGACAGAAACATATACATGTATCAGTAGATACCTTTTCTTCCTTTACCTTTGCTACGTTGCAACCCGGCGAGACTGTAAGACATGTAATATCACATTTGTACACTCAAATGGCCACCTTAGGTGTGCCAGAAGCCCTAAAGACTGATAATGGGCCAGCATATACCTCTAGGGCCTTTACAGAATTCTGCCTAGAATTTTCTATCAATCATACTATGGGTATCCCCTATAACCCCACAGGCCAAGCCATGGTGGAGCGAGCAAATCGCAACCTGAAAACAACCCTCTATAAACAAAAAGGGGGAGTATGCAGGGGAATAACCCAAAAGGAATTGGCACAAGCCGTTTTTACCATGAACTTTCTCCAATTTAGAGATGATGGCACCTCGGCCGCACAGAGATTTTTGGAAAAACTGCGACCAAACACATAGAGTTGCCACCCCCCACAAGGGCCCTACCAGGAACTAAGATAATGTGGAGGGATGAAGAAGGAAAGTGGCATGGGCCGGTCACAGTGGTTGCAAGGAGACCAGGCCATTTATCCTTTTATCCAAATGAGAATTCTAGTCTCCCCGAAAAATGGATACCTGTACACAGAGCTAGAGATCTTGAATGAACCCAACCCGATTATCGGGATGAGGAGTTCCCTCTCTTTTCCTTTGCAGGGACATGGCCCACCATCCTGGGAATCCTGATGTGTGGAACGGCGATAGAACACCCCACCCCTGGACTCGTGACGCCTCGATGGGGGCCTCTTGGGGCGGGTTGGGTGCCTCTCTGGGTCTCCTCTTATTACTTATTGGGCTTTTATTTTGGTGCATATGCCGTGCATCCACCCGGCATAAGGGCTATATGTTACTTACCCAACAAGCCATCTTTGCTATAAGAGAAGGACAAGATCCTTCAGTTTGGCTCGCCGCCATGGAAGACATGTAACACCTTGGGGTAAGACGGGGCAAGCCCCACGACGGGCACCTTCTCCCACCCAGCCACCTAAGACAGGGCCCGAAGGTGTTGGGTCCCTAGGACGGGTAAGGTTTCAGGGATTGAGGAGACGACCCAAGCCAGGGCACCCCGCTCCCGGCGAAGCCATAAGCTTAGATGATGCGTAATGTTTAGCAAGGCTGCACCGGGCGCCACAGCCCTGATAAAACAAAAAGGGGGAGATGTTGGGGGCGGGGATAGGCTTTGCTTTTACTGTGCTAATTTCCATATAAGGTATAGGTTTTATTGGGCCATAGTTGGGGCGAGGGCGTGGTTTAATGTATATAAGATGCTGTACGCGGAAGCATCTCTCTCGGGATGTGACCAGCCGTGAATAAACAACCCCTGAAACCTCGGGTGCTCTGTCTGGGTTAATTCCTCTTCGGAGGCCGGTGACGACCGAAGACTCGCCATGGGGATAGGTGAGTAGAGAGGACGGGGATATAATAGTTACAGATCAACCCGCCGCCGGTGCCGTAGATAAGGCCCCTGGCATGACATGATCAGGGTCTTTCCTAGAACAGGGTGGAGGGCATGGGGCAGTGGAATTTTCCAAACAGGCTAGGGTCATGGAACAGGTCAGGGTCATGTTCTGGGTGAAGGGTGTGGGGGACACTGCTTGGTCAACATCTTGGGTGGAGGACCTTGTTTGGTTAGCATAGACTTGCCCCGTGATCTCTATACAGGCTCGAACCATAATCCTGGTACGTGCTGTTGTTTCAAGGCTTGCTAATTTAGGGAAGTTCTAACTTAAGAAAAGATAAGGAGCCAGAACTATGCCTTGGGTAACTCTTACCCAGGACTATGCCTTTAAGCTGTTACAAGCAATTACAGGGTTTATGATAAAAACAAAGACAAATATAAAGGGGCTTAATGGTGGGCTCCAAATCAGGTGGCATGTGATTTCGGTTACATTACAACAAGAGTACCAGTTCCTGAGTCAGGAAGACTCACCTTCCTGAGTTCAAATCTGACCTCACACACTTAATAGCTATGTGACCCTATGTAAGTCACTTAACCCTGTTTGCTTCAGTTTCCTCATCTGTAACATGAGCTGGAGAATGAAATGGCACCACCCCAGTGTCTTTGCCAAGAAAACCCCAAATGGAGTCATGAAGAGTTGGACACAAATGAAAAATGACTCAACAACAAAACCTCTCACCAAAAAAATCATACAGTCACAATAACTCAGAACCCTAGCTGGCAAAGTTCATAACAATTGGACAGAGATTTGGCTTCCCACCCTAATTTTAATTTTTGCCGATCTACAGCTAAGTGTTGACCTCTACATCTGAGGCAAAGTTTATAGGAAATGTTTAGGTAAAAGAAGTGAACAAAACATATGATAACATGACTTACTAGACGGAAGGAAGGGAAACTGAGGAGTGAGGATGACTTTTGGGGAGGAGGAGACTTCTTTCAGTCCTTGGAAAGGTGAGTACAAAATGAATACAGCTTTGGCCTATGTCCTCTATTTCAGGATGCCTGCCGCATCCCAGTGGCCCACCTCAGCCATCTCCTTTCTCTGTGCAGTTCCAACCTCCTCTCAGTTTCTCCTGTCCACTGAAGCCCCTGGCATGCCAATGTTTTCCAAACTTCCTCCTTAAGTCCTGGGCAAACTGGGGATGCTATTTTTCTGCTTCTTCCTCTCAGTGTATGATATTAAAGGCTACTCATGTCTCTTTTAAAGTTCCCTGCTAGGACTCATGTCTAACTTCCAGCTCAAAGATCACAATAGTCCAAATTGCTTTCAAGTCTGGCAAAGAATTTTTGTCCCCTCTAAGTTCCAGATCCAACGTGCCAGTCTCAAACCCGTATTACACATGTAGTAAGTCCCAGTTCCACTTGAGCCCACATTTTAACTAGCACTTTATCCTGATACTGACGAGTTCTAACAGTTGTCTCACATTATGTCATTTTCATTTAAAGATCTTCCCATCAAATGGAACTTTTCTCTTGATATAACATTGTTGCCAACAGGATTACAAAGTTAAAAAAAAACCCTTCCTACATCAGTTTTAACAACAAATCACATATGTATATACATATGTGTGTATAATCAAATGAGCATCTTGTCTCTGTTTGCTTCATCCACTTGCAATGCAAAATAGGAAGATTTTAGTTTCTCATCTGATGGCAAAGGTCTTCAGATATGGATAATCCTTTCCATTCCCATTATCTGCAAGTAGAACCACTGAAAACTGCCTGGCATTCAAATTACAAAGTATCTTTTTGACCATATAAACAGCCATCGGTAGGACCTATGTTTCTACTATTAAACTTAGCAACTCTAAACAGTCTCATAGAGCACAAACAATTCTTTCTATGTCACAGATGGTTTCTTTTAAGTTTGTTTTTCAAAACTGAAAGCTGCATAATTATACGATCTAGTTTAAAGAAGACAAAATACATCTGCCTCCTTGCTTTATAGACGTGGAGGACCTTGGCTATGAAATGGTGCACAGACTGTCCAGTTTTACTGCATGTTGGATAATTTTCCTGAGCTGCATTTTTTTCCATTTCCATTTTTTTTTTTTACGAGTAATCCTATGAACCCAAGAGATGGCTCATTGGGTGGAGAAGGAGGGAGAAATATATTCAGAAAGAAAGATGAAGCAAAAACAAAAGATCACAAATAGGTTTTAAATAAAAAAAACTTTGTTCTTATTAAAAGCATTGGATTCTCTCATGGAAAATTCTCCTCTCTAGTCAATTTTCAAACGTGTTCTTTCAATTTATTAGGTTTCATTCTATTTGCAACTAAGGCATTTATACAAAGCAAACACATGGCCTTTCTCTTGCACTGATAACAGTACTTGTGGATCCCAATAATAAATACAGTGTATTTTGTGAATTTGTGCTGTTTGTCTTTCTACATTTCCCTTACCTAAACTGCCTGGTTATCTTTGATTAATTTCAATTGCTTCAAACCAGCTATTGTATTTATGCATCACAAAAGGCTATTATTGTTGCCATTTTAAAACATGGAGGAGCTTTCTCAATTTGGTTCTGATGCTGGAATGAAAAATCTACTTTGATGACGGAGAAGACCTCTGTGCTTAGTTGTTTCCTCATCTTCTCTTGCCCCAAGCTCTATAAATTGTGAAGATTCTTATCACCTATAGACTATCAGTGCTGACATTCAGTAGCTTAGTGCCATTTCCCTCTGTGTCTTGTACTGGTGTTTTTATGTGTAGCATGTCCAAGGAGATCAGGAGATCTTGTCCACTGACAGTGTGGAAATATCAATTCTTCCTTCCTTAAGGCCTCAACAACTGCTATGTACCACCTCCACCCCCACCCCCACCAAATTCTGTTATGACTCTATCACTGATGGGGACCTGTGAGAGCATGAAGAAATGAATGTCGAGAATAGCTAGGTAGCATAAAAGATAGAGTACTCCAGTCAGAAAGATCTGAGTTCAAATCCTACCTCTTTTACTAGCTATATAACCATAGGAAAGTCACTTAATCTCAGCCTCAGATTTCTCTTTTGCCGAACTGGGATTATAATAGCGCCTACCTCACCAGTTGTGAAACTCAAATGGGATAATATATGTAATGTTTGTTGTTGTTCAGTCATGTCTGATTCTTTGTGACCCCATACTATCCATGGGGTTTTCTTGGCAAAGATCTTAGAGTGGTTTGCCATGTCCTTCTTCATATCATTTTATAGACGAGGAAACTGAAGCAGAGTTAAATGACTTGCCCAGGGTCACACAATTAGTAAGCATCTGAGGTCGGATTTAAACTTAGGTCTTCCCGACTCCAGGCCCAGTGCCCTATATAAAACATGACAAAGAAGAGCCAGAAGAGTTTTGGAAGCCATGAGACATCAATACCATACCATCATACCATATTATCTATCCAGGGTCTGAAACATTTCAATGAACCACCACGTCACAGGTATACACTATGATAATCCTTCATTTTCCTTTTCCCCTTAGACTACAATTAATGCTTTTTCCCTTGGGTGTGGAGAAAATCTATTTCTTACAGGTTTGTCTACATTTCTTTGTTTAAACTTTGTTTCTTAAGCAACTGTATTAAATTATTGTTCGATGGCATTTCTAATTTGGGAGAGGGTGATTGGGGGACTGTATACTGAGAGAGAAACATAGACAGACAGGTTTTGAACCTGTGATATTTTTTGCCAGCAATTTTCCAGCTAGGGACTCAGAGCTGAAAAAGGAGAGTATTGATTTCTTTTTACAACAAGGAAGAGAAATACTATTTATACTGAGATCTTTCTAGGTAATGAGTGAATCAGCAGTGACTGGGATTGGGGGAAGGAAATAGCTGTGACTTAGTTGGGTTAGTACCTAGTGGGGACCTCCACCATTTTTTTTTTTTAACCTAGGCTTGGTTCAAAGGGAAAGGTCCTCCCAAAGAAAAGGGGCCAAGGGAGTGACTAGGTAGGAGTAACCCTGATCACAAAAAAGTGGGGACAAGTAAGAGTGATCCACAATTCTAACAAAACCTCTCCTTCAAAGCACCACTCCTTTGCTGACTTCAAGGCCTGTGTTCTAGAGAAATGTATAACAGTCAGTTTTGTACAGATAGAAAAAAAATTTTAAGACAATTATATTTAAATTTGATTATTGAAAATGCCTACCAATTATCAGTAACTTTTCTCTAGTTATTTCAGGATTTTTTTTAAAGTTCCAGGATTTTTTGGAAACCAAATTATCATATTGTATTTATCAAAGATATAACAAGGAATCTAGAGGATATTTTGGCACTTTGGATTTCTACACAAAGATTGTTTAACATCAAGTTCCTACACTTCACATTCAAATGCTCCAAACAGTGTGACAACACAACTCGTTTGGGTTGACTAACTCATATTTGACTTTTATTATTATTAAATAATAATATCTCAACTCCTGACACATGCACCCTCTGTGACCCTGGGCAAATCAGGGCACCTCTCAGTTATCTAGCCAGCTCTATAAGACTTTGAATTTCAGGGGCGGCTAGGTGTCACAGTGAGTAAGAGTGCCGGCCTCGGAGTTGGGATGACCCTGGATCGAAACCGGCCTCAGAAAATGAGCACCCACACATAAATCATGACTAGCCGTGTAACCTTGAGCAAGTTACTTAACCCCAATTGCTTTAAAAAAAAAAAAAAAGACTTTGAATTTCAGAGAAAGTGTTGACCTACATTGGTAGATGGAGCTTTCTTATCTGGGCATTCACTATCCTGAGGATATCACACAAGTTCAGTTCTTATTAAATACTGGACTGGATTTACTGTCAATTTTATAATAATACAATCACACATGTTTTTAAAAGAAAGAAATTTGCATTTAACTCTTACAGGAACTAGTAAACTTCCTAGGTAGAGATATTGAGATTATTGTTTTCGGTATAGTTATCTCTTTTTAGGATCATAGAATTAGGGTAGAAAGGGTGGAGATTTTCTAGTTCAAACATCTTAATTTACAGATAAGAAAGCCAAGGCTCAGATTAATTAATTGGCTTCTCCAAGAATAATGAACTTAAAGTCCGAAAGACTGAGGTTCAAATTCTTCCTCCTGCCTCCTGTGCACTGGACAAATCACTGAACCCCTAGTAAATTTCAGTTTCCTCTCTGCAAAATAGGGATTATAACACTTGTCAGACTGACATCAAAGACTGGTGGTGAGGATTAAAAGACATAATGTAAATCAAGTACTGGGCCAACCTTAAAGCTCATTTAAATGTCAACTCTTGTTTTTTTAAGTTGTCAAAGCCTGGTTGAAGAAACAATGTACAGAAAGTTTGAGCAACATGCCCAAAGGCAGAAACAATTTAATGGGAGAGCCCACATCTCCTAAATTCTAAGACCATTCTCTTTCTACACAACTTCTAGCAGTCTGTTCTATCCATAACTCACTCCAAGAAGGAAAATATTTTCTGCCTCTCCATGTCAATTGCTTTGTATGAAAAATTTCACTACCTATAAAGTTCTCCCTGTAGAAATAGATGCTGCAAGGAGAATTGAGTGAAACCATTTTATGTTATTTTATCTATTTCAAACTTTTTTAAAATGCCTTTTTAGGCATATGTATACATGTATATACAAATATATATATATATGCATATATAGAATTGTAGTGTTCTGTAGTTTTCCTACAGATTTTTAAAAAAAAATTATTTGTCGGGTAATTAGGGTCACACAGCTAGTGTATGTTTGAAATCGGATTTAAACTCAAGTCCTCCTGACTTGAGGAGGCCAGTGCTCTATCCATTGTGCCACCTAGCTGCCCCTAGATTTTTAATTTTAACATTTTTTATAATATTGTTTAGTTCCCTTGCTAATTCTCTCAAAATTTCTAAGTGTACTAACACATCATGGACAGAAATAATTTTATTCCCTGCTTTCTCATGTTTGTACTTTTAATTTGGTTCTCTTGTTTTATTGCTGTAACTAGTATTTTTAGATGTATATGACAAAATACTTTACCCCTGTTTGTAATGAAAAATTTAATATACTCTCTTGAAAGAAAGAATGTCAATATCAAAAGCTACATATTTGTCAGAATCTGCTTGTGTTAGGATCTGCTTTCGAAAAGCAACCTTTGAAAGACAGCAGAGATTGTGGAAAGAATAATGAACTAAAATTTTACTCACTCAGGGTCCAGTCCTGGTTCTGATGTTAATTTGTATGGCCTATGAGCAGAGGTGGGGAATCTGTGGCCTCGAGATCAAAAGTGGCCTTCTAGGTCCTTAGGGGTAGCCTTTTGACTGAGTCCACGTTTTATAGAACAAATCCTTTTATTAAGGGGATTTTTTCTGTGAAGTTTGGATTCGGTCAAAGGGCCGAACACAAGGAAGGTCACATATGGCCTCGAGGTCACAAGTTTCCCCCCTGGGAGGTCATGTTATTTAGCATCTCATAAAAAGATCTCCCAGAAGAGGTGGGGCTTGAGTTAGACATTGAACATGTAGCACGTGCTCTAGAGCTACTTTTCCAATCTACTTCCTCTGGAAGTTCTAGTCCCCAGATCTTGATGCTTTATCTCCCCTTAGAATCTAGTGATAGCTCTGAAGAGTTGGGAGGTGGGTGTAATTTGTTTCTAGTACCACAATTCTCAAGAACCCTCTCCCCCTGCTTCCTTCATTAATTAGCAATTGATAACAATTAGTTAATTAACAATTAGCTTTAAAAAGGGGTACATATTAAAGTGGTATAGTAAGAACTGTACCTATACTGTTGGGATGCATTTAAGAGTCCAAATCCTTGGGACCCTTCAGAGCTCATAAGATCCTCCTCTAACCAAGATAGCAGAAAGGCTGAATATGTAAGGGGAGGGCCCACCTCCCTAATCCCCTGGCCCAGAAGACTTCTACTCTAAACTGCCAGAAGCTTAAATTCCTCTGTTCCAAAATGCTTTAATATTTTATAAACCAACCTAAGGGGAAAACCAACTTTCCTCAACAGATCTGAACATTCTTCCTATCTCAGTGAAGTTCATCCAATGGATTTCAAAGATATTTAAATTAATCAAGAATTTTTCAGATTTAGTCAAAGTATTTGAATAATTCAATAAATATATTTAGAACTTGTTTACACCTCTGACTGTTTGATCCAATTAAGAAGTACCATCTCTCATAATTATTGACATTCCTCTTACAAAGGATTGGTGTTTCTTTCTTCTGTCTCTAGCTTTGACTCCAAAGATTGTTTTTCTTCCCCACTGACTGACTGACATTGCCAGACTTCTGGCTGCTCATCATGGCCCCTTTCATTTTTAGCTTAATTGATTAATTAATAAACAGTTTAATTCATTCTCTTTTATAGTCCCAGATCAGGAATATTGAATGTAATACCAAACAGAGTCTAGCTGGAAGTTTTATGGGTGAAGGAGAATCATGTATAGTTAAGTTGAACATAACAAAGGTTATATTGGAGCCACATTGTAAAGGCATTTAAATGCCCCCCTTCCCCCCACCAAAAAAAAAAAAAGAAATTTATATTTGATTCTAAATTCAAGAAGAAACCCCTGGAGCTTCTTGAGTAAGGGAATTACATGTCATACCCGCCCCCCGCCCCCCGCTTTTTTTCAAACTAGATCAGCTTTAGTACTGGGAATTTTCACTCCTGATTTTATTCTTTCCTTAATGTTTAAATCTTTAATGGAAATGTTGTTTCCATTAAGGCCAACAGGTGGCAGCATGAACCTAAATATTAATTGTCCACTAATGAACAATTAGTATTAACAAGAAATAGGGGAAATATGGGATAAGTTTCCCCATAGAAACAAGACTGTCAGGTGGAATATTTGGACAGGACATTGATACTATCACTCCCACCCAAAGGAAATCCCAAGATGATGGAAACATCAGGAATCAGGAATCAACAGAAACAGAATTTCAGAGTTGGAAGGAACTTTAGTGACTGTCTCATACAAACCATATGGAAAAAGTATCGCCATTCCAACATACCTACTAAGTGGTCATCCGGTCTCTACTAGAGGATTTTCAGTGAAAGGGAGCCTGTTGTTTCCCGGGATTGTCTATTACACTTTAGGGTGGTTCTAATTGTTAAGTTTTTCCTGATATCTAGCCTATATTTGTTTCTTTGTAACTTCCACCTACTGCTCTCTGGGGCCACAAGGAACAAGTCTAATCCTTCTTCATGACACAGATCCTCAAATACTGGAAGATATCCTCCAGTATTTGAAGAATTGTTGTCTCATCCTCCCCTCGATACCCTTCCAGGCTTGAGGTCCTTGACCATTCTGGTTGCTCTCCTCTGGAAACCCTCCAACTTACCGGTATCTTTTTGAAATTGAGATGTAAGAACTGAATGTAATATTCCAGAGGTGGTCCAATAAGGGAATAGTATATTAAGATAACCACTCCTTTATTCCTGGATTAAGATCTAATTTGTGCTTATTATTATAAATTTTTAAAACTATCATAGCAAGAATAGCTCTGATATATATTTTGCTTTATGAATTACCAAGTGCTTTTATCAAAGGAACCTGGGAGGGAGCTTATACAAGTATGTTTATTTCCATTTTATAGATCAGAAAACTGAGGATTAAAGAGGTTATGACTTTTCCCAAAGTTAAAACTCAGGTTTTCTAACAACTCCAAGACTCTTCCCACTATCACCATTGCAAACAATTCTCTGTAATGGATGAATATTGATGAACTGGAATAATGTAGATGGAAATACACAGAGAGTACAGATCTCAATTATTGTTCCTTGGCAGCATAGGTGTTAAGAAATACTCCAAATGACTCATTGGAGAATCATTTCTTCTTCCAGTCTCTGTGTGCAGATGAAGGTGTATAGGTCACACAGGGGTGTCCAGGTGGCACAGTGGATAGAGTGCTGGGCCTGGAATTAGGAGGACGGGAGTTCAATTTTGGGCAAGTCACTTAACCCTGTTTCCCTCAATTCCTCATTTGTAAAATGAGCCAGAGAGGAAAATGACAAATCACTCCACTACCTTCACCAAGAACACCCCAAATGGGATCACAATGAGTTGGATGAAACTGAAACAACTCAACACACAAAGCAAAAAATGAGGTCACTGAACTAATCACAAAGTAAGATACTGAAGAAACACAGGGCCTGGGGAATAAGTCCCTCAATCGTTGGAAAGTTCAGTAATTAAGTAGTTGAGGGTATATAGGAGCAATCCCCAGAGATTATTTATTCTGGGGTCAGCTGCATTGGAGCTGAATGAATTGGATATGATCTCACATGTTTCGCCAGACTATATACACTTCTGGAATTTATCTCCTTTTTGACAAATGACAACTGATAAGTATCACAGTCAGAACATACATACTCATGTACTCTGACTCAAGTCTAGTGCTCTTTGCACCTTAGCATGATGCTTTTTGGATTCCATTATCATGGAATCACAGAACAATCAAACTGAAATAAGACCACTTACTTCAGCCCATCATCACTGCTATAGTATTGAGTTTTGTCTCAACAGCTTTGGGGTGTAGTAGATAGAGGTCCAGCTTCAAGTTGGTTCTGTCTCTGACACATACTAGCTGTGTGATTGTGGATGATTTACTTAAGCTTTCAAGGTCCCAGGCAACTCTTTAAGATTAGAATTTACTGACAAAGCTGTGTCAATGAAATTAAAGGCCCAGATGAAAAAAAAAATAAGCTGATATTTGGTATGATTTTCAAGTAAGTCAAAGGAAGGGGTGTAGTGGGCCAGGATGCAATATCCCTAGGGGTCACTGAGTATATTTTTAGTTAAGTAATTGTTTATTTGAATCCTCAGGCCCCAAGGGGTTCCTTGTTCTAGATGCAAAGCCCCTTCCAGGAAAGGGGGTTTCTGCTGAGAAAAGAAAACATCTTGAATAAAACTAAAAAAATATGACCTCTGAAAGAAACCATAAATCTATACAATTATTATGGTGGTGATGGGGTGAGGTCAGTCTGTTGAATGGGGGCTAAAGCATTTCAAGATAGTAAAATGTGGTTGTAAACTGGAAAAATCATAATTGTGTTGCAATTTAAATTACTTCATAATATTCAGTACTTTGAGAGTGCTTTCTAACCATGACATTTTTCCTTATGAAAAACAAAGGGGAGGTATGGTCCAGCCTATTATGTTGAAGCAGCTAGGTGATGCAATGGGCATAGAGTCAGCAATAAATGATCAGAGCTCAAATCCTGCCTTATACTCTTACTAGCTGTGTGACCCTGGGCAAGTCACTTAACCTCTGCCTCAGTTTCCTGATATGTAAAATGGGGATAATAATAGTATCTTCTCCCCAGGGTTGTTGTGATGATAAAATGAGAGAATATTCATATATTTGCAGGTATGAAAGTTCTATATAAATGTTAGCTATTATTTCTGAAAGCACAAAAAAAGGGAGAGGGAAGGGAAAAAGGAATTAGCATTTATGTGCTACCTACGTGTCTACCATGTGCCAAGCACTGTGTTAAGCATTTTAAAAAAATCTCATTTGAACACAATAAAGCTTTATTCCTTTTACTTAGAGCTGATCTAGTATTCATAATATGTATGTATATATATTAGAATAGTTATACTATATAAGGCTCTTAGAATTTATCTACTTTTGAACTGTAAGATATGAGAGAAAATCAGAGACAGTGGGGAATGTTTAGAGAGCTGCAGGCCACATGGTTACATGATTGGAAAATAGAAACATTAGGGTCTTTAGGAAATGATTTACTCAGGGATCCCTGACTGTGTTCAATGGTTCATGTTCTGAAGAATGACTTGTAAAATAGTGGGACCAGTGGATCTTAAGGGCTATATTCTGCCTTGGCCTTAATTTCTATCCCTACCTATGAAAAGAGCTTAGAGGAGACTGGGATATTTCATTTGGTGAAGAAGTTACTTAACTGATTGTCTTAAGGTAAGTGAAGGGTCATTGCCAAGGATGAAAGGAATCAACCAATTATTCTCTCTGTACACTAAAGATGTAATCAAATAAAAGATTTAGGGGAGGTAATCTAAGAATATGGAACCGCCTTCTTCCTGACAATTCAGTAGAACACTGGCAGAAGTTACTAGAAGGAAATTGAAGGTTTGTTTTTTTTTAAAAAAAAGGGAAGAAAAATAACAAAAGAACATGACCTTGGGCAAAAAGACTCTGGGATAACAGAGCCAAATGCAAACTTAGGATCATAGACCTGCATTCAACTACTGATTCTGCTACTACCTGTGTAATGTTGGTTGTCATTTGATGACTTTGAGCCCAACTTTTATTATTTGTAAAAGTATGGGGTTAGTCCAGGTGCTTTTTTTTTAAGGTCCCTTATAGCTGAATATTCTATGATTCAACCAACAATTAATAAGCATTTATGAAGTACTTATAATATGTTAGCACTAAGAATACAAAGACAAAACATGAAACTGTCCTTGTTTTCTAGCTCATACATTCTATTTATTTATGCTTTGTTGGAACATGAGAGTTGTATGCATTCCCATTCCCCTCTCCTAGTCTTTATTTACTTATGCATCATTTAATTAACTTATTTTATTTCTGGGTCCATCTAGTATGAAATTCCAGCATATTCTGTCTCAAGATTTTTAAGACATGGTCCTCTGTCTTGCATGCCTTAGGGAAGTATTTCTAACTGGGTTCCAAAATAAAACAATGTGGTCCAGAGAATTTCTGGGGAATGATAATATTCCTCTTACCTTTTTTCTTCCATATCTTAGTCTGCAGCTATCAGGCCAGGAAGTGACCTGGCAACTGCTGAAGACTCTGAGGGCAAAGGAGCCAACACCAACATCCTTGGCTCTGACAAATGGTTCAGCATCAGAAACAGTTGTGATTTATCAGTGGAAATGAAGCTGAGGAAGATGCTTTGCCATCTACTTTGCCCCTGTGCCCTCAGGACATGGGGTCTTTCCATCTGACTTGCGGGTGACCTCTGTATGTGTTACACCCCTCATTTTAAGGTGAGCTTCTTAAAAACAGTTTTTTCTATTTGCATTCCCAGAGCTTAGCACAATGCTTTGTACACAGTAATTATATAATAGATGGGTTTTTTTTTCATTCTTTCATTTATTCTGCAAACTTTCAACATGAATACTTTGGGTAATCAAAAAATAGGAGCTGTACAGAAAGAAGCTAAGACAATCACACCTTCCAAGTTAGGAATAATAATTTAAACTTTAAAGTTGCCTGAGATTAGTTTGCACAGAATTAATTCATTCTTATGTGGAAATTACAGGCAGTCTATTGTATGAATGTGTTCCAATTTCAAAAGCTTGCTATGTCTTACTGAGGACCACTGATTTAGACATCATTCTTGAACCAAACAAGAAGTTGAAGATAGTTTTGTTGTAGGATCTAGCATGCAAAGAATAGTGTCATAGAAAAATAGCTATTTGAGGGGCGGCTAGGTGTCGCAGTGAGTAGGGCGCCGGCCCTGGAGTCAGAGGGACCTGGGTTCGGATCCAGCCTCAGACACTTAACGCACACAAACAAAAACCTGTGTGACCTGGGGCAAGTTGCTTAACCCCAATTGCCCTTCAAAAGGCAAAAAAAAGAAATAGCTATTTGAGCTATAAGGAACCTCAATAATTCATCAACTCCCTATCTTTAGACAGGTAAAACATGTACATTTATGTACATTTTATATACATAAATATAATACATAACTTTGTGCGCATATTCAAAATGTACATTTTTGTACATTTGAAAGAGACAACTGGTTTTCAAGATGAAGCAATTGTCTAATCTCTCTCACTATGTCGAAGCTTCAACTATAACCTAGATCTCCTCAGCTCCTGCTGTGTATGAAGCATTGTGCAAGGCATGATGGGAAAGTCGATAGTTACAAAGTCAAATAAGACATTATCCTTCCCTATTGGAACTGATCGAGTAGAGAAGATAAATACAGTAAATAGGATCCCTCTCTTTTTTCAAAACACCATTCTAGAGCAAACTTCTAGTCACAGCCTTTCTTGGTCCTGAAATGTTAGTGCCCTTCCTTCCTAAGTCAATTGCATTTAATTATCTTTTATTTTTTGTAATACCATCTTTCATTCTTTGTATTTGAATTCCCAGCACCTAGCACAATGCCTGGTGCCTAGCAGAAGCTCTATAAATATTTGTTGATTGTGTGATTAATTGAAGAGAATACATACACATGTAGAAATCAAATCAAGAAACATTTAGCATTGTGTCTAGAGTGCTGGGCTAGATATTCGGGGAGATGCAAAGTTTAAAATAGATATGTCCTCTGTTCACATGGACCCTAGTATGTGAATTTTTGAAAATCTGTGACTTTATTCTGATGGGAGAAGTCTCTCCATTTATGGCACTCTTAGGAGATAAGTAACCAGTAGTTGTCTGAGGCACAGCGAGGGTAAGCAACTCATCCAGTGTCCCAAGCCAGTTTCAGAGATGGGATGTTAACTCACATTTTCATGTCTTACAAGACCAACAGTCTGCAGTTTGGGACCTGACTACAGTACAAAGTAAGAGTTATATGAAAGTCTAGAAATTCATAGGGATATATGTAAAACAGAAGGAAAACTTTGTCTGGGACAGCCTGTATAGTCAGAAGACTAACTACTCCCAGAGTTGAAGAGGGCTAGAACAGACTAAATTGCCTTGGGAAAAACTGTAAAGCTCCTTTAAAGAAATTCAGCTTCCTATGAAAGTAAAGGTCTGTCTTCTTAATACTCAACTTCTACTGATATTAATATCTGGCAGCAAGATCTAGAATCCAATGGTCTTCAAAGCATTAAAAATGAAGGTCACACAGAGGAAAATGGAAAGGCATATGGTGGGGGTGAGCAGGCTGCAACATGTAACCAATGAAGACCTCCAAAGAAGGACAAAGGAATTGTACAATAGGGAGAGAAAAGGGGCCAATCATGTGGTAAGGATGAGAAATGATATGTAGATAGCTAGAGTGCTCTTCTAGTACCCTCACAATGTCAGATGAGATTCAGAAAGGTCTTCAGCATGTCCAGTGGACCCCTTGTATAGGAATGACAGGAGGACATGGATAAAAGTTACACAGGATGGGCTGACATAGTTGGGTTAGGATTTGCCTCGTGGCAGAGAATTTCTGAATTGAAATCATAGATCCACTTGAGCATTTAGCTACCTGCAAATATTAGATACCACACTTAGTTGTTTCTACTTGCTGAGGGAATAGAAGTGTCATCAGCACCCTGTACATTTTAGTGCCCTGGGAGGGGGGTGTAGCAGCAAGCACCCCAACATCCCCAGGGTAGCTGCCAATACAGGTACTTAGATATGCTCTTCAAAAGGAAAGCAACTCAAAATCAGTTAACAAGCACACTTTAATCAAACAAACATATACCATTTACTTAGTTCAGGGGAAAAAGGTCAGCACCCCGAACTCCAGAGTATACAGACATAAGTTTCAAAACAGAGAAACAAACAGATCAAGCAGACAGGCTTCCAAACTGTCCAACCATTACATCAATACCAAATCACTGTTACCATAGAGGGAAGCATCAACATCTGGGTTTTCAAAGGTGGGGGGGAGGGGCAGCTCTCAACAACAACGACTTCCCAGAGTCTCATTTGGTCAAATCACACAACACTTCTCAAAGTGAGCCCCAAAGCAAAGCTTCAAATCAGGGATTACATAGTCTCCTGGCTCAGAGAATGTAACCACCCTCTTGAACCACTGCCCAATCACACAGCATCAAGGTGTGGTCATTCCTGAAAACCAAGCCTCCTACCACAGGCTCCATGTGACCACATTCAGCCTATTAGGGGGCAGAATATATTTTCAAATCAAAGAAGGTTCTCAGAGTCACTTAAGTCAATCAAAGTCTCTTAAGCCAATCAAAGGGCCTAGGGGCAGGGAAGATCTTCAAATCTGCATTTCCATTACATTCGGCCCCAAGATCTTTCATGCCCGTAGCATACACAATTTACATTTGAATTAGCACTAAAACATCTCTCAGGTCACATTTTCCAGGTACATAAGAAAATCACAATATAATCTCAAGGTACAAAAGTCCAAGTCTTCCTCTCATGGGGCAAATGTTATCTCAGTCACTTATCTGTAAAATAAAAAAATAGTCACTCTTAAGTTAATTCAATCAGTCACATCAGTTTTCAAAATACATGGTCAAAGTCTTCCACTCATGGGGCAAAGTCTTGATTAACTCAATTAGTCTCTTATCAGTAACAATCAAAGTACAAGGTCAAAGTCTTCCACTCATGGGGCAAAGTCTTGATTAACTCATTTAGTAACAATATCTCAAAGTACAATCAGTCACTTATTCAGTAAAGTCTTACTAAGTACGTCCACAGCATAGACAATTTACATTTCAATTAGCACTAACCATCTCTTAAGTCATATTTTCAAGGTACATCTAAAGTTACCAAAGTGGCCACTGGGCCTTAAACACAAAATACAAAGCATTATCACATCAATTCAAAACAAGAGTCCAAATAAAGTTCTCTTGGGAGGAGGGGGGTGTCCTTCCCATAACACTGCTCCAGCCCCTGCTTCCAAGTCCAGAGAGAGAGCTGGGCAACAAAACCAAAGGTGGGGTCCTTGGGGGTCCATGGCACTTCACCCTACCTACCATAGTCACAAGTTCATCCTCCCCCTGGGTCCCACACTGTGGGATGCAGCAAGGAAACACATTCAATGTCCCTGCTTTGCCTCACAGTCCTTATCTTGTCCTGTGGCTGAATTCCAAACTCCTGGGTTCCTTCTCCTCCAGCAGAAGGCAGCAGCTCTAGGCTTCTCCACAGGTCTCCATGCAGGCAGCTCACCATTCCTGCTCTCAGCTCAGTGAAGTCAGCATGCAGGCCCTTCTTCTCTCCTGCTCCATGGCTCCACAGAATCACAGCTACCACAACTGGGAAACAAACAATTATCCCAGCCCCCATACTTTCCTTTTACTCAGCAGATTTCATCTATCGTCGCCATGTTGTAGCAGCAAGCACCCCAGCATCCCCAGAGTGGCTGCCAACACAGGTTCTTAGATCTGGTTTTGTAAAGGAAAGCAACTCAAAATGGGTTAACAAGCTTACTTTAATCAAACAAATATATATGCTCACTTTGAGAAGTGTTGTGTGATTTGACCAGATGAGACTCTGGGCAGCTGTTGTTGAGAGCCCCCCAGCTTTGAAAACCCAGATGTTGATGCTTCCCTCTCTGGTAACTGTGATTTGGTATTGATATAATGGTTGGACAGTTTGGAAGCCTGTCTATTTGATCTGTCTGTATACTCTGAAGTTCGAGGTGCTGACCTTTTCCCCCTGAACTAGGTAATATATGTTTGTTTGATTAAAGTAAGCTTGTTAACCCATTTTGAGTTGCTTTCCTTTACAAAAGCAGATCTAAGAACCTGTGTTGGCAGTCACTCTGGGAATGCTGGGGTGCTTGCTGCTACAGGGGGGAACCCAGGGTGCCCCATCCTGGGGTGGGGAATCTTCAGCAGAGCAAATCCCCTTAATAAAGGGATTTGTTCCATAAAACTTGAATTGATTCAAAAGGCTTCACCCAAAGGACCTAGAAGGCCACATGTGGCCTCGAGGCTATAGGTTTCCACCCTTGTATACCATGTATAGCTCTGACTTGGACTTGAGAAAAATACAGAAGGAGAAGCAACCTGGAACAGCAGAAAAAACAATGGCTTTGGAGTCGAAAGACCTGAGTTTAAATCCCCCTATATTTGTGACATTTGACAAGTCATTTAGGTTGAATTTATATAGTGGTTCAAAAAGAAACTGAGCCTGAGAGGTTAAGTGATTTAGCCAGGGTCACACAACTGATACTTACCTGATAGCTGAACAGATAATTAAACCTAAGTAAGTCTTCCTCATTTTAAAATGAAACACCCCATCCATTTTTACATTACCCTAGTTTGTCATCTGTAAAATGAGTTGGTTGGACTACAGTAAAGGTTCTTAACTTTTTGTGGGGGTCATAGGCCCCCTTATTGCCCCCTTAGCAGTTTGATGAAACTTATGGACTCCTCAGAATGTTTTTAAATGCATAAAATGTGATACACGTTTAAAAGGAAAACAATTTTATTGAAATACAGTTACAACTTTTTAAAAATTGGTCTCAGACTCCAGGTTTAAGAATCCTTGGAATAAAGGAAGGCTTTTAGGAGGACATGAGTTCTGAAATACGAACAGGAAGATTGCTTTTTTTTAAGTTTCCACCAGACTTTCAATTGCACAAATAATATCCTCTCTCTTTTCAGTCCAGTTTATTACTAAACCAGTATAACATTTCTACTCTCCTTTCCTAATTTAGGCTAATAAGGGTAATAAATAACAACAATGTTAACAATATCTTGCCATTTGTATACTAAACCCAAACAACTGGTGACCCACATGAGGGGCCACCCAGTTTTCTCTCTGTAGAGAAACCTCGGAACCACGAGTCTACAGCCCGCTCTTGGCCACAAGCTGCCCTCAAGATCCCTGCACTGGACACCAGCCTCGTGTTTATGTTTTCCCTCTGGTCCCGCCCACAAGGGCCACGCGGGCCCTGACCACTCCCACAGCACCTCCCCCTGATCTGTAGCCCCACCCTTTCTCCGCAAGGCGGGAGGGATTCACTGCGCTCTCCCCAATCACACGCGAGCCCCGAGGCTGCCCCCAACAGAGATGGCTGCCCGGGCTTCTGTAAGGGCTGGCTGATTCTTAACACCCGGGTGAGCCTACAGCGGGGAGAGAAGAGTGAGCAGCTCTCGAGGATGGAGGAGGAGAGCAGCAGCAGCGGCGGCAGTACAGGCACCGGCACCGGCACCGGCACGGGCACCGGCGGCACTGGCGGCGGTGGCACGGTCAGTGGAGGCTTGCAGCAAAGGGAGCTGGAGCACATGGCAGAGATCCTGGTCACCGGGGAGCAGCTACGGTAAGGGACAGTGGCTGCGATGCACTGGGCTGAAGCTGCTCCGCGCCCGGCTCCCCTGCCCAAGCCCCGCGCTCTGCATTGCGCTGCGCTGAGTGGCTGCTCGGCGGCTCCGTCTGGGTTCGCCCGGCTCTGACTCGGGCTCCGGTCCCGGCTCCAGTCCCGGCTCCGGCTCCGCGCGCTGCGGGCTCACGGGCGGTGGCCGCTTGCTCCCGGTTTTCCTCTCAGCGGCTCTGGCTGGAGGCGCTGCTGGCGCTGGAGGAGCTCCTTGCGCCCCTCCTTCCCAACCAGACCCGACAAGGCTGCTTTTCCTCGGACGGGATTTGACAGCTGCTGAGGGTTAGCGCGGCTGGCAAAGGCCGAGGGGCAGGAAAGGCTAGCTCTTTTCAGGGCCGGGGTATGGGTCTACACACCCTCTCCATATCCCCTTATTCTCCAGCAGCTTCCCTGACAGGGCGGGGCGGATCTGATTGAGCTCTTCCATTTGAGGTTTCCTCTCGGTTTTCCGTAGCTACTGAGACTGGGGAGAAGAAAGCATGGCAGGCAGCCCAGAAGTGGTGCCGGGGTTCTCCCTGCCAACCCAAGCGTCGTGGGTCGGGCAGATCTGCCGGTACCCTCCCCTTCCCCCCTTCCTTCCAGTTCTGCAGCAAGAATAGGAGGATCTCCCTGGGCCTGACATGCGGGGTGGGTAGGGATACAAAGAGTCTCCACTAGAGATTCACCTAATATGAATGTTGGAAAGGACCTGAAAGAACATCTAGTCCAACCATCTTGTTTCACAGATGAGGAAACAGAGGCACGAAGTGTGCCCAAGCTAATTAGCTGAATAGAATGCACGTCGCACGTTGCCTGATTGCCACTGCACTGTTCCTTGTCTTCATCTTGCCTAATCAAAGCTTCCTTTCTGCCTCTTCCCCAAGTCTCATAGAGACACAACAGTTTTTATTTGGAATGGTCTGCTTATTGTAAGAGAGTTTTAAAAATGGAGCTCCGCAGTGGCAGTGGCTGTGTCGGCTCCGGTGGCCGTCCCCTTAGAAAATCATTTAGTATAAGGTTAAGATTAGAGGTTGGAAAATATGCACCTGCTCTTTCGAATACTTCCACGATGTTTCTAGTGAATTTAAATTCCTGGTAAGGTATTTCAAGATTAAATTAATAAAGAGTATTTCAAAGAGCTCAGTCCCTTGCAGTTGACCTTGTTTGCAGAAGTGAGCCAAGGATACTGAAAGTCAGCATTAGAGCTAATTGAATTTTTTAAAGAAAAGTTTTGATTTGACTTTAGGGCTAAAAAGTAATTTGCACATTTCTATTCCCGTCATGGTTTCCTGTAATTCTAACTTAAGATCAGAAATTATTTTATGTCTTGTTTTTGTCTGCCCAGTGGATAGCACAGGGCCTGCCACTGTGGCTTAATAAATATTTGTTGATCGATTAAGAGATTAAGTTTGTTCTCCTTCATCTAAAGAAATAGATCATGTAGAGCTGGAAGAGACCTTAAAGATCATCTAGTCTACTCATCATTTTCCAGAGGAGGAAACTTAGGTTAAGGGACTTATCCAAGGAAACAAAGTTAGCAAATGACAAAGCAATTTTAAAATAGTGTCCCAAAAGTTTTAGTTCAATTTGGAGGACTAACTCCCTCATAACTTGTCTCCTGCCCCCATGCTCTGTCTAGTCTTTTAACATATCCTCAACATACACTTGGATCAGTGATACTGGTCTCCTTGCTGTTCCTACAAGAAGACATGCCATATCCTGACTCTAGGCATGTTCACTGCCTGTCCCCCTTGTTTAGAATTCTCTCCCTCCCCATCTCCTGCCTTCTGACCTCTCTATGTGCCTTCAAATGCCAGTTAAAGTCGCACCTTCTCCATAAGAAGCCTCTCCATGTCCACCTTAGTTCTATTGCCTTCTCTCTGGTGATCATCTCCAGTTTATTCTGTTTATAGTTTATTTGTATATACTTATTTTCAGGTTATTCCCCCCCCACCCAATTAGACTGTGAACTCCTTGAGAGCAGCCTTTCTTTGTATATAGTTCTTAGCATGGTTCATGGTATAAAGTAGATGCTTAATAAATTTTTATTGACTTTCATGGTTTAATTATTTAAAATCATACTAAGGCTTTTAGGATACCACATACAGTAGTACTTCTAAAAGCCTCCTAAGTGAATCTCAACAAGTGTTCATTTTTATTTTTCTGCTTGCTGCAAAATACATCCCATTTTAAATTTAGTCTTGAACTTGAATGTTTAGAACCTACTTTCTGGTTTTCTTAGGAAGCTTCTAAGTTGCTGTAATGTTCAATTTCAGAAGTACTTACATTTAAAATGTAAGAGATCACAGTAGATTTATTTCTTCATCCTTTTTAAAAAAAGTTTTAAGTCCTAAAGTATAATCTGTTAATTTCTTTGACTTTTACATCAAATGCTCTTCTTTCTGAATAACTAGGTAGATTTTTCCTTACAAAGTTGTTCTTTTCAAAAATAATATAAGTGAAGGGAAGATAAATTGGTCAGTTTCTGGGTTGGTTGGCTGATTGGGAGGGAAATATAAATCAAGTTAGAACAGTGTTTCCTTCCTAAGCTTCAGTTTCTGCCGTGGTGGGGTGGTGGTGGTTAAATGGGGTAAGGTTTAAAAAAGCTCTCTTACTGCAATATAAATATTTTAAAGTATTTATCAGTATTTGTTGATATGCACAGTCTAATATGTGTTGAGACTGGTGGCACAAGTAGAGAGTGCAAACAGATGTGGGGCGTGTGCTACACCTAGGGAGAAATTGCAGTAAGTTGACAGTTGGCTGCTTTCATGGCAAAGTTAAATGGTCTCTCATTGTGAATGATTTGGAGCTTAAATATCTAAAAGGAATTAGAATAGAGTAAGTCCATGTCAAAATGAGTATATTACACTACTAAACAGCATACTTAATATAAGGATCTTGTTAATGGTATTCTTCAACTTCTTGGTTACCAGAAGAGATAGGAAAGTCTAAAAGTGTTGTTAATATCACTGAAGTTATGTCATCACCACCATTACCATCACTACCACAGCCATCCTCCAAAGGCGGCTCTCTTTAACACCTATCTGCTCTGAGAGAAGCCATGTGGAGCAACTGCTAAATGTGGTTCTTGGCTTATTCACTAGTCTAGTTCCCCTCAGGCATCTGTTTCCAAGGACTAAGCTTTTCTCAGCTTTGATTTCTTTTAAAGCTCAGCTCAAGTGTTATCTTCTATGTGAGTCCTTTCATGTTCCACCAAGTCTTAGTGCTTTCTCTAGTACCTAGCATTCATCTTATATATATTTATATGCACATTTTATATTCTAATGTATACATTGTCTCCCACAATAGAATGTAATATCTTAAAGACAGGGATTTTCATTTTATTTGTCTTCGTATTTTCTGTGCCTGGCACAATGCCTAACACATTGTAGGAACTTAATAAATACTTGTTGATTCATTGGGCAACAGAGAAATGAAAAATGGAGGAGGTAGGGAATAGGGTCATTAGGTCTTCTTTTCCTTATCACAGAAGATGGGCAGTTAGACATGCAGAGGAAGCACTTAGCACAATGTCTGGCACATAGTAAGCACTTAATAAATGTTGATTTATTGAAGGTCAGGAGAAGAATTGATTGCAGGAGGGGGGAGAGGAAGGGAGAATATCTCCAAAATGCTTAAGACTTCCTGGTTACCTAAGGACCCAAACAACTAACCAAAAGACATGTACTAGTCATTATCTTATCTCCTTTTCTGCAGGACTTTTTCCACCCCTCCCCCCCATTACACTCTCCCCCCCCCCCCATCTCTCTGTCTCTGTCTCTCTGAAAAGATATGGGTTCTTACACACAGTTTATATCAAACATATATGCATCTTACTTAAATATGTATTTTTAAATGTCCAAAAAAATTTTTGAATGGGAATGGTGAATAAGAAAGTATTCAACTTTTTAGTTTATTTTGTTTGGAGAAATAGTGTAGAGATGTTTCTTGCTGATTCATTGTAACCACAGTTTTACTATAATAAGTACAACTGATTTCTGTATACTTGTGAGAAGTGTGTATGTGTGTATACATATATGCAATTTATTACTGAATATGTACAAAGACAAGTGTAACTTAACCAGTTAAGAATCCATTATTATCATATCTTTGCTTTGGGGGCAAGGTAGAGGAAAGAACATTTGTTCGTTTTTTATATCACAAATTGCAAATGACCTGAAAAAATTTTTGTTTTGAAATTTTAAATCTGAAAAATTTATTGTTTTGAAATCTTCACTTATTAATTCTATCCTTCTAATTAAAGTAATGAAATTTCACCGCATTTTCTATTCCAAAATTGCATTCTGGAAAGTTCCTAGATGTATGCAATAATTCTACTTTGACTTGAAATGGTTAATGATTTTTAAGAGTATGACCAACTAATGGCTGAGAAATGTTTTAGAACTTGGAGAGGGGAGGTGGACACAGTTCAAAATCAATTCTAAGGAGAACTAGAGAAGAGAGTATAATACATGTTGGCATTGACAAGGAACAATATATACATGGTGACATTTTATTGAATTGTACAAATTCTAGGTTAATGGGAAATCAGTTTTTAACTTTTAACTTTTAACAAGATGTTCACCTAATCTAATGATTCCAATCATGTCTCCCTTGTTTGTCACAAGGGTGCATAGAGGAAGGATTTAACCCTAGTAAATAAACCTTTTCCCTTTGGATGACCAGACTTGCTTCATAAAGGATTCCAATCCAGTTATCTCATATATACATTTTGGTCAGAAAAGGGTCTTAGATTTCCCCAGTGTATCCTTCTAATAACTAGGCTTCTTAATAAGTCTCTGGGTGTTTACCTGTTGTTGTTGTTGTTGTTTTGAGGGGGGAAGGCAAGACAATTGGGTTTAAGTGACTTGCCCAAGGTCACACAGCTAGTATGTGTCAAGTTTCTGAGGTCAAATTTGAACTCAGGTCCTCCAGATTGCAGAGCTGGTGCTCTATTCACTGCCACCACCTAGATGCCCCAAGGTGTTTACCTGTTTGCACAGTTAAATAAATATAACACATATACAAATTGATACAAAGCAATTCTGATGAGTGGAGACAGATAAACAGGGGAATCAAAGCTGCATCACAAAGGGCAGTGAGGTGGAGCAGTGTCAGGAATCTTTAGCCTCAGACAATTACTAGGTGTGTGACTATCCTGGGCAAGTCCCTTAACTGCTGTTCCCTGCCTCAGTTTCTTCCTCTGTGAAATAGGGATAATATCACCTCCTCAGGGTTGATGTGAGGATCAGATGACATCATTCTAAGGCACTTAGCACAATGCCTGGTACATAGTAAGTGCTATATAAATGTTAGCTATCATCATCATCATCATCATCATCATCATCATCATCATCATCATCATCATCATCATCATCATCATCATCATGTGTATGGAATGTCAAGCAAAGGTTAAGGCCCTACACCTGGTAAGATGGTTTTGCTTCAGGTTTGAAAAAGCCCCGCTCAAGTCCATGACTGTTGAAAATAAGGAACAGCTGCAGAGAATTGGCTTTCTTGCAAAGGGAGCAAGAAAACCTCTCATTCAATCACAAATAGCTCAGCAGCTATCTAGACCATGAGTTGAAGTTGGGGGGGGGGAGGTGGGGGGAAACATGTGGAACTAATTAATATCCTTTTAAAAAATCATTAAATAGGAACATCCCTTTTAAATCATCTACTAACTCATGCGAGGCCAGCAACTTCATTACTTTACATGTTAAATTCTGGATCGCTTTTAACAAATTGCGACACCCACCCGGGTGGTCTGTTTCTGGGAAAAGGCAGAGGAGGAGCTGGGGACCAGCAACAATTATGTGTGTATGTATCAGTGTGTATCCATGCAGAAGGCTGCTGGCATATATTTTAAAATAATTCATCTTGTGCCACAGGGGTACCCTTCCTTTGTCTGTGTTATATTGAGGATTATTCTTTCATTCCTTAAACCCACTTTAAAAAGAAGAGTTTGTCCCTTCTCACAGAATCTTAGAATAAAAAATATTAGCAGACAAGATTTAGTTGAGGCCATAGGGATTAGTAGAGATATGTAGTAGCTGAAAAGTGTGCTCCAAGTACACATTTAAGCTACCCTTTCATGGTAAGGTGTAATGGAGCTGACCCTATCAACTATACAGAAGCCTTGCTGTCTACAGAACCTGTATGCCTCATTTTACACATAGGACGTTTCTAGAAAGCTTCTTTAAACACCAATCTTTGTGAGCAGGATTGTACTTTTTCTGTCATAACTGTTTGATATTTCAAGTAATTCTGTGATGAACACTCTCACAATATGAGTAATAATCCATTGATTATCTGTTTTTTATAAATTTGAATTTTCATTTATTGGATTTTCTTAAATCAGAGCATATCTCTGACTCTGTCTCTGTTTTTCTTTCCTCCTTCCTACCCCTAGTGATTTACACATAGTAGGTGCTTAATAGACCCTTATTGAATTGAATACAAGACAGAGTTTAATAACTCACTTAAAATGACAATATAAGTGCCTTTGAGATGGTACCATTAACTCTGGTAGCAGGCCAGGCTTCAGAGGCTGGCATGTACTGATAGAAAGGCAGAAATTTGAAATCCTAAATCTGTATAGTCCCATCTTTAAAATGAACTGGAGAAGGAAATGGCAAACCACTCCAGTATCTCTGCCAAGAAAACCCCAAATGGGGTCAACAAAGAATTGGACACGACTGAAAAATGACTGAACAACAACAACAAATCTGCATAGTATATAAACATTATGTTTTGTCACGAACAGAAAAATGAAAGACTAGTGAGAAATGGACATTTTTTAAACAAGATTTCAGTAACATTTCTTTGGGATTTATATATTAACTATGAATTTTTTTTCAAGTTAGATTTTAAGTCAAGCCCCCTTTTTTTAATCTAGTGAAAGCACAGGACCCCAACAGAGCAGAAGAACAATGACACTTGTGTTCGTTCACAAGGAATAGAAATTGAAACAGATTCTCTTGAATTAACTATTTATCTACAGAATTTACTGCAAGAGAAACCCTTAGAGAATTTCTGTATAGGAGGCATGTTGTACAGTGATCTTTCACTGGCTCTGGAATCAAGGGACCTGGGTTCTAATCCCACCTTTAGCACTTGCTAATTATTCATCATTGGGTGAGTCAATGTGTCTGGGCCTTAGTTTCCTCATTTGTAAAATGTGTAAAATGAGGAGCTAGATTAGATAGCCTCTTAGGTCTCTTTCAGTTCAAAATCTATAATCTCTCTGGAAAGCTGGGAGTTAATATTAAGAGGCCTTATCTCAGGTTCATCTCAAATGAGATAAATGTGCTTTGCAAACCTTAATATATATGTGTGTATATGTGTATGTGTGTATGTGTATATGTATATGTGTGTGTGTATGTGTGTGTATGTGTGTGTGTATGCCAGTTATTCTTTAGATAGCCTTATGGGAATATGGTCCTATATTCCTTAGCAGCTTTTATTAAATGAATTGATGAAGGGCTAGGAGGAATGCTAATCTCCTTTAAAGACACAGGGTGAGGGGTGGCCAGGTGGGGAAGTGAATAGAGTGCTATTCCTGGAGTCAGGAGGACCTGAGTTCAAATATGGTCTCAGACACTTAACACAAAAACTAGCCATATAACCTTGGGCAAGTCATTTAACCCCAATTGCCCTACCTTCTCCCTCCAAAAATAAAAAGGCAAAAAAAAATTAAAGAGAGGGTGAATGTGACTTCATTCCTGGAATGATGTAAAAGAACAGGTGGCTTTCAGTGCCTCCTGAGGAAAAGAAGACGAGTGAAATCAAAACTTTCCAGGCTTTCCATTCCAATTGCTTGCATCATGTATGTATGGGGTCAGTCTCCATTTGGAAACATTATGTCCCCGTATCTGGAAAGCATTTCCATATTCACTTTCTAGTTTGTGATGTTCAAGCCACAAAGGAAAAACAAGAAGAGTTTTATATCCAGCACTACCTTTCTAGGAATTTCTCAAGTGGAAGTGATGGGGTGCTTGGGATCTATGTATGTAACATCAGTCTGTAATATCAGTTTGTAACATCAGTTTGTAAAATCAATTTGTAAAACCAGTCTATAAATATAAGATCATTCCCCCCACCCCCCAACCTTAGAACATTAACTCTGCCCCTTCCCCCTGCCAGCACTCTGCCCAGCAATAATTTCTGCTTGGAACAATAACAAGCTACACTTATGAATCCTTCACTAAACCATCTATAAACATTTTAGCTTAGGCAAATATTATCTCCCCAGTATAGTGGCCAGCTGCACCTATGAATCCTTCAGTGCACTATCTGTAAGTTAACTCCTTAGCCAATTATACACATACTGAGTTTCTGTTAGCCTTGGTTCCCAACATCCATCTTGTCAAACATGACACTGATGGGTGGCAGACTAGGCACTTCTCAGTCAGCCCTCACCACTAGCTGACTTAGTGACTTTTCAAGCCTAAAACCACACCTCCAGGTAGCCCCGACGTGGGCTATTTCCCAGTGAATTATGGGCAATATGCCTGTGCAGTGGATATTAGAAGTGTATGTTCCTTTAAGCACTGACCACTCCTTAACTCCTCCCTAATCCCACCCTTACCCACCTAGTTAGCATAGTTGACATCTGATTTGCTATAAAAAACTATACCTATGACTTCTTTAAGTTCCTAGGTTCCCTAAGAACACTTGCCCACTGTAAAGCGTAACAATAAACTTTTACAATCCTGACTTACAAGATTGCTTGGGACTAGTGAATTCCTTCCAGACTGCAAACTCAGGGACTCTGGTCATAGATTGGAGCCCCTGTATAACCTATTGCCCACCCCCACCATCCCCATCAGAAGCATCTTTTGTTTATCCTGCTTCAAAATGAATCTCAGAGAGGGTATTAGTTTCAGTGGAGTATGGAGAAGTCATGGTAAGCTTATGGAGCAGAAGTATAAATTAATCATTTTTTGTTGTCAAGGAATTCTATGCCAAGCCAGAAAGAAGCAATATATAAATGAAAATGGGGAATGGTTTAAAGGAACTATTGTTGTGGTATTTTTCATGTGTTATCTAAGCTGTGTCTGTGTGCATATTTGCATGTGTATGTGTATATATGTATTGTATATGTGTATACACACACACACATATAGTTAGTATTTATTAAGCTTCTACTATGTGCCAGCTGCTGTGCCTTGGAAGGGCTAGTGATATAAAGAAAGGCATAAACAGTTTGCCCTCAAGGAGCTCACAGTCTAATGTTGGAGAAAACATGCAAAGAACTATGTGCAGGCAAACTGTATACAAGATAAATTGGAAATAATCTTCAGAGGGAAAGCACTAGGAATAAGAAGGATTGGGAGAGTGTTACAGAACAGTTTGTGAGTTCCACTGACAATGAATTTACTTATCAGAGTTCCTTACTCTAATGGAATCATAGGTCCAGCATATACACAGGAAGACATACAGAGATTTTGTGTACACACACACACACACACACACACACACACACACACATGTTAGGAACTAGACCTGTCACTTGGTTGTTGGAGGGAATGCCCTCTACCAATGAAAGCTGTTCTCTCTCTGTAACTTCTAGTCTAGACTAGAGGCAACATCTTTGCTTGACTTTCTTTTTCTTATTATTATGGAAAGTGCCATCATTTTCCCAGTCAACTCAAGTTCACAACTGATATGTCATCCTCAGTTCCTTACTTTCCCTTACCCCAAATATCGAGTCTTTTGCTAAATCTTATCATTTTTACTTTTACAACACCTGTCCTTTCCTCAGTCATGTACTCTGGTATGTATAGGTTTTTCATCACTCTCACCCAGACTATTTATTACATAGGCTTCTAATTGATTCCCTTGCCTCAGGTATCTCCCCACTCCAAATCCTGCCTTCACTCAGGGGATACACATTTTCCCTAAAGCTCAAGTTTGACCATGTCACTGCCCTACTTAATAAACTCCAGTGTCTCCTTATTACCTCTAGGATAAGATATAAATTCCTCTGGTATTTATTTGTTTTGTTTTTGCCTGTTGGAGGGCAATTGGGATTAAGTAACTTGCCCAAGGTCACACGGCTAGGTTTTTATATGTGTGTGCGTTAAGTGTCTGAGGTCAGATCCGAACTCAGGTCCTTCTGACTCCAGGGCCGGTGCTCTACTCACTGCGCCACCTAGCCACCCCTATTCTTCTGATATTTAAAGCCCTTCCTAGCCCCCTTTAACTTTTCCAGTCTTCTTCTTTTTTTTTTGGAGGGGGAAAGTAGGGCAATTGGTGTTAAATGACTTGCCCAAGGTCACATGGCCAGTTTTTGTGTTAAGTGTCTGAGGCTGGATCCGAATTCGGGTCCTCCTGACTCTAGGACTGGTGCTCTATTCATTGTGCCACCTAGCTGCCTCCAGTCTTCTTAAAGGCATATACATGTCACAATCAATAGAAGGTGGACCTGGCATCAGAAAGACTTGAGTTCAAATGCTACCTTAGTTAACTAGCTGTGTGACAACTTCTGGACAAGTTACTTCACCTCTTCCTGATTTAATTTCCTTATCTGTAAAATGGGTCTAATAATAGCTCTTACCTCCCAAGGTTATTGTGAGGATCAAATGAGATGTTTGTAAAGTGCTCAGCACAGTGTAGACATTTTATAAATACTCATTCCCTTTTTATGCTTTCCTCCCACTACATACATTCTATGATTCAGCAACATTGGCTTACATGTCTTGAATCTATTATCTTTGCAGTGTTTAGACTCTGTGCTGGTAATGCTCTTCCTCCTTTTCGGGAGCCCCTTCACTTCCCTGGCTTCCTCTTAAGATTTTGTTCAAATCCCATCTTCTACAGGAGGCTTTCCCCTTCTCTCCCATGTCCTTTCCCTCTGAGATCACTTTACATCAACTCAGAATATCCCTTTACTGCACATAGGGTATTGAAGTGAGGGAGGACTGTGCAGAGTCTCTAGCCTCACTCTCTCCTCCAGAGCCATCTGGGTCCAGTGGCCAGAATATAGAGCAGGATGACTGGATATGGCCCTGGATGCTGGGAGAGCTTGGCTTTTTTAAGCTAAAGTCTATCCCAGGTCTCAGTTTGATTGAGGCAACACCCATTCCGTGCTTAAGGCTAGGTAAGAAATGAGTCAAAGAATGACTTCTTTTACCCAGTTTAAAAAAAAAATCAATCTGGGAGGGGAAGACCCTCAGGGTTTCTGGCCACTACAGAAATAATTGCTATTTACACTCACTCTGAACCATCTGCACCCAAACAATGACCAAGTGAGGCTTAGGCTGGGACCTATTGTTTGCCAGTCAATAAGAGCCAGAGTGATCTGGGTTTAAGGCAAGGTCCTTAAAGAAGAAATTTAGCCAGTAAATCCCAAGCTATCTTGAGACATTTCAGCTATCAAAATTTATATTCCTTTGGTCAGAGTACCCGCAAGTAAAGGTGTGACTCCCTATGTGGACAGAGGGAGAGGAGGGAGGGAAAAGGAAAGAAGGAAGAGAGGAAGGATGAATGAATGAATGGATGGAAGGAGCTGTGTTGCCCAACTGGAATTGTCCAGTTGGGTCCCCAGTGGGGCACCTACTACTACTCACAGGTTGTTGCTTTTCCTTCAGTTCTCAAAGAGGACTATGACATCAGGAAGGTGATGCCATGACTTTCAAGTGAATTGAATTTAAGTGAGGGAGGGCTATGTAAAGTCAGCAGCCTCACTATCTCCTTCAGAGCTATGGGGGTCCAGTGATAAGATATAGATCAGGACGAACAGAGATGGCCTCTGGGTACTCATTAATTATTTGTTGGATGACAAGTGAAATTTTGAACTATTTCTGGCTTTTTTTTTAAAGGAAGGCTAAATTCAGGGCTCAAGATTCTTGTTACTTCCCATTACATGATAATAGGACCATAGAATAAATGAAAAAGAGTGATGGACTGACTGACTCCTTCCAAAGTCATTCAAAAACTTTGCTCCATTGGGTGAGTAGACATGAGAGTAAGTGGATCAGAATTTCTCCTAGAATAATAATTTAAATTCCACATCATCTCTTTGAAATCAAATTCACAGGACGGTCAATAGCATGTGTGAGGGTGGATTGATATGTCCATGAAAGCTTCCACTCAAGAATTAGATTCAATAAAGAGATCAAAGGTCCTTCAATGACTCCCTACATCTCCAAGCTCCTGGAATAAGGTAAATCTGACTATGACCCAAATGGAGTTTCAGGATGGTGGAGCATGGAATGAAAAGGACTCGAAGACTGCAATCTTAGAATAATGAGAACAGTTAGGAGTTTACACCAATCCCCATTGCCATTTTAGTAATTGTCACATAAGCAGATTGAACACATTTGTCTATTCTCATTTTAGTTTTTGCCACAAGACCAATGTACTAGAATTTTAATGCTATATAATTATATATTCTGTAAATTAAAGCAGCATGGCATACTAGATGGGAATAGCATATTTTACTCTTCATTATATCTGCTCTGACTGTACTGATGCTAAGTTCTGATTTTTCCTTCCACCCTGAGACATCTTTCTGAGATTTGCTGAATAGCCATTAGGTAGGGAGAAATACATCAAGGTAATGTCATGGCACTGGAGCCAATAAAGCCTGGAGGAATCTGGGGAGGATGCTGCCCAAATCATGGCAATGGTTCACAGACAGGCTGGTCCTGTAGATATGTATAGACAGTAAACAGAACGGCCATGGGCACTATGGGCAGGTTCTGAATTGTATCTAGTTTTGAGGAGTCCACAGAGGGCTAGTCAATTCTAGATTTAGCCCAGAAATTTAGTTAAACATTGCAGTAGGTCTAGTGACCAAAACCAAAACTTGAAACCTAGCCTTACAGTGTGCTCTGAATCTACTGACTGACCTCAGCTCCAAACCAGCTTCTCACGAGAACTGATTTGTCATTGTTCCTTTTTATGACTCTTTCTATGTTCATAGCTGTTTGCATGTTGTCTTCTCCACTAGAATGTAAGCTTCTTGAGGGCAGTGAGTGGATTTCTGCTTTTTGTTGTATCCCCAGCAGACAAGAAGTGCTTAGGAATGCTTCTTAACTGAATATCATTAAATTCTCTAAAGAGCTATCTTGAGTCTTCTGCTTTCCTCTTTTTTCTACACTTTCCCTTAGACAATTCAGCTACCTTCACAATTTTAACTACCATTCCTATATTTTTATTCTGGAACTCACTGCTGAGCTCCAAACTCATTTCTCCAGCTGTCTACCAGATACTGCCCCTTGGATAGTTGACTATCATCCCAAACTCAGCACAAATGAGATGGAATTCACCATTTCCTCCTCTGTCCAGTTCCCATTCCCAAGATATGATACTGACATTCTCCTAGTCATTCAGGTTTTAAACCTTGGAGCGATCTTTGATGTTTCTCTCTCCACCATTTTTTTCTATGTATTTTTTCCCTGTAAAATGTCTCTCACAAACAAAAGGAAATAAAAGATTATTCTGTTTACTATGGATAAATCATAGTACTTGATTTTGGAGGTTTGATCCAGAAGACGTTGACAGAGGACTCTTTCACTAAAGGACTTTATTGATTATCTCCTCCATTGTGTTGCTGTTTCCCCTTTCCCCTCATCTCAAACCTTTCTTTTGCTTTCGGCTCTACTGTTCGGGATTCAGATGGGAAATATCTTTTACTAATAATTATAATGAGAGCTAGCCTTTATAACCCTTTAAAGGTTTGCTTTATATAGGCAGTGTGTCCCCAAAGTCCTAGTACAGTCTTCAGCTTTAATAGTTTTAGGTATATAGTTTAATAGTTATATAACTATAGGTGTAATAAAGTATAATAACTTGAGATAATACAGATTGCCCTAAAAGTCTTACTGTAGTCTTCAGTTCTATTAACTTGGGATCTCATTGGATCCTCACAACAATACTTAGAAGTAGGCGCTATTATTATTACCATTTTATAGATGAGGAAATTGAGGTTGAGAGGTTTTGTGACTTGTCCACTATCATACGTCTGGTATGTGGCCGCTACACCACATTCTCCTGACTCTTAAGTTTAGATCTCTAATTTAGATGCCTCAAGCAGAGACCACTATGACTTGGATCTTTCTTTCTATCATTGAGTGAGATACCTCCATCCAAGGGCACCATCTCCCAGGCAAAGGTAACTTCAACCTCATAAATAGACTTATGGGGCAGATTTAATCTGCAAGTTTATTTCTACCTGGCTCCCTTTCTTCCCTGTGGCTAGTGAATTCTTACCTACTGTTCCTTTCATCTCTGTAATTGAGGACCATTCATTGATATAAGTACTCCCTGTAGAGGTACAGATTGCTACCCCCGTGTACCTCACCCTGAGACTCTTATCCTGGCCTACCATAAATCCAGTACTTAATGTACTGGTGGATAGAGAATTGGGACTAAAATCAAGAGGATTCATCTTCTTGAGTTCAAATCCTGCCTCAGACACTTACCAGCTACATGACCCTGGGCAGGTTGGTTAACCCTCATTTTCTCATTTTCCTCCTCTGTAAAATGAAGTAGAGAAGGAAATGGCAAACCACTCCAGTATCTCTGCCAAGAAAACCCCAAATGGGGTCACGAAGAATCAGGCATGACTGAAATGACCAAACACCACAATGTACTAGTGGTTATCTCTTGGAGCTTTGGACATTGCATAGATACCAGTGGGAACCCCCAGGCTCTCACTACGTGATAGGGCACCCATTTTTTCAGTCACCCATTTCTCTGATGACAGCCTTCATGCCCCTTTGGTTCAATTCTTCATGGCTAAGACATTGCATCTTCTTCCTACTGTGAGCCTTTCTGTTGTCCTAGAGCTGAACCGCAGCTTTGGTTTTTTTTAATGACTGTGGTTTTCCATAACTTGCAACCATATATTATCACTAGAATACCAAGGATAGAGATGACTTGTGATTTCATTGGTATTGAGAACTCCCAGATGAGGAAACTCGTACTGATGCAAGTGGGACACTTTTCTGCAACTTATTGTCTTAGAGAGTTGCCCAAAGTAGTGAGAGGCCAAATGGCTTGTCTAGAATCACATTTGATGTCAGAGGTAGGACTTGAAACCAGGCCTTCTTAGTTCTGAGAGGATCTGTAAAATGAGCTGGAAAAGGAAATGGTAAATCACCCAGCATCTTTGCCAAGAAAATCCCAAATGGGATCACAAAGAGTCAGACATGACCAAAGTGACTAAACAAACAATTTTTCCAGGGATTGATTTAATGTCATCTACAAACAAACATCTGAAGGACCTCACCATTTATAGGGAATCTCTCTTCCTTTGGTCTCCTCATTGGCATCCTCCATGGTAGTGGCAAATATCTTTAACAAGCATATATCTCCCTGAATTTTGCTTTGCTTTATCTCAATAAGCAGAGGGTCATCAAACAAAGTTATCTCTATAATTACATCTTTCAGAAAAATTTTGTATGATTTTGACATATGCCTGAGATATAGGAAAATAAACTTCAAGGTAGTAATTTGCTCTGCCAAACCAAATGCAAGTTCATACTCAGCAAACAAACATAATTAGTATGATTTATGTTCTCTACCTTTTAGTCATTTTTGTTACTATCATGATTTGATCTGATGTAGAAAATCATTTTCCAGAGCTCCATCATTTCCCCTTTCCTACCTTTATCCATGTGAAGATTTTAATGAGATGGAAAAGTAGGCATATGGAATGAGAGAAATTAATAATCTTTCAAGTGACCTTTGCCCCTCTTTGATTATAAGGGCTGTGATTCCTCCCCCCTCCCCACACCCCTCTAAAATGCTTGTGTTCTTCCAGTCTTTCAGCCCTTCTGAGAATCAACCCTTCAATGTCCTCAGAGGTACGTCTATTTCCACACAGATCTGTTGTGTGTGTGCTTGATCTGGTCCAGCTACTCTTCACATTTTGTTTTCCTTAGTGACATTTTTACTTCTTAATGCAGCACACTGAGTTCTTTGATGTTAGAATTCAAGGGTGGTGACTCCACCATAATTAAAGATGAAATGAGTTTGTTATACTGGGACCTAAGGCTGAGCTTTCCTGATCAGTAAGTGAGTGGACACTGGCTCACACAGCCCACTACTGTATACCTAACCATCCCCAGACCAGACCATCCAGACCATGTTTTACACTCCATTTAGCTGTCTACCTGGTGACCTTGTCATCCAACCTGCTTCTGTATCCTCTAGGCCACAAGATTTCTGGAGAACATGCCCATGGTGGGGGTTGCGGAGCGACTTACTACATTAAAGTTTAAAACTGCTCTGAGGCTCTCAGAATTAATTGGTAAATAAGTGAGCCAGAACTCACATGGTTCATTGTTTTTAGCCAATCCCAGTCCAGAACATCTAGACCATGCTTCATATCCCTTCAAGGCTATACACCCAAATCATCATTTTGCTGTTTACTTTGTCATCATGGATATTCTATGATACTTTGCTCATGCTAATTCTTAACCATGGCTCACCGCCCCCCCCCCCCTTCTATTTCTATACTCAAGTCACTGAACACAAGATAATGGAAATAATGCAACCATGCCACTAAAATTCATGTTGTCAAACCTCAGTTGGGTTCCTAACTGCTGTATTTAATGTCTGGTGGACTATTACATTCCCCACAACAGCTGTTCAGAATCTTTTCTCTCAAGACTCTTACTCCATCTCTCCTCTGTGGATGACTTTCTTTGCCTTCTTATTTTATTGGGAAAGATTGAGGTCACTTATCATCAGATTCTGCATCTCTCTTCTCCCAAACTTTAAAATTGTACTGAATCTTTACCTATTCCCCCCTCTCATTTTCCCTTTGGTTCCAGTTGTCTCTGGAACTCTAACCCCTCCTGTCTCCTTTTGGGGACCTGGCTCATTTATCTTCCTCATCACCCTTCTGTTCCACCCCCAACCTGTCTCCTTCACCATCTCCCTACATAATTGTTCCTTCCATGATGTCTAGGGACATGGACCATCTTTTATAATTTTCAGAAACCCTTCCTTTGACCTGTATCATCTCCTCAAGCTATCATCTGATTTCTTTCACTGCATCATCTCTTTCTTTCACTGATAAACTTCTAGAAAGAGGAATCTATGCTTTCTGTTTCTACTTCATCACCACCTGCTCACTACCCATTTCATTAGAATCAGTCAGTAAGCATTTATTAAGCACTTAATATATACCAGAAACTGTGATAAACCCTGGGATACAAAGAAAGACAAAAACGACCCCTCCCCTTATGGAGCTCACATTCCAATGGGAGAGAACAGGCAAACAACTGTGCTTACAGGGTATATGGGGAAAGGGCCAGGAACCTCTTGCAGAAGGTGAACTGAATTTAAAAGAAAGTCAGGAAGAAGCCAAGGTGAGAAGGGAGAGAATTTTACTTATGAGGGACAGTGAAAAAGTTGAGAAATGGAATGTGTTGTGTGAGAAGAATAGCAAGAAGGTCATTGTCATTGGACCATAAAGTAGGTAGAATGGAATGGATTATACATGTACAATCACTTTTTTCTGTTCTACTATATTTTACAGAAATGCTTGTTTTATTTATTTATTTATTTTTTTAAAAGCAATTGGGGTTAAGTAACTTGCTCAAGGTTACACGGCTAGTCATGATTTATGTGTGGGTGCTCATTTTCTGAGGCCGGTTTCGATCCCGGGTCATCCCAACTCTGAGGCCGGTGCTCTTACTCACTGTGCCACCTAGCCGCCCCTTGTTTTATTTCTTAAGTCCAAAATTAAATAAAATTCTTTTGAAAAAGAGAAGACTGGGACGGGAGGAAGAGGTGAAGTTGTGCAGGGCTTTAAAAACAAAACAAAACAAACCAAAAAAGGATTTCATATCTGATCCTGCGGGTGATAGGGGAGGTGCCCTATTATTTTATTAAATTGGGAGGGGGATGGTAGGGTGACATGGTCAGACCTTCAATTTGGGAAAGTCACTGGCAGCTGAGTGGAGGATGGATTGGAGGAAGTAGAGACTTGAGGAAGGAAGACGTTAATGCAAAATCCAGGTGTGAGGCAATGGGGACCTGCACAAGGGTGGGAGATAGGTGATTGCAGAGAAGGGAACTTAAAAGAGATGTTGTCAAGGTAGAAACAGACTGGCTACATGGGGTGGCTGTGAGGGAGGACTTGAGCATGATGGCCAGGTTGGTAACAGGGAAGAAGGTGGTACCTTTCCCAGCCACGGGTAAGTCTGAGAAAAGGGAGGGCTTTTTGTGGAGATGGTGAGTAGTTTCAGAGAAGTTGTGTTTGAGGTATTTAAAGGCAGTTGGTGACATGACAATGGATCCTAGGACTACTGATCTAGAAATGAAAAGAACCTGAGTGATCATGTAGTGACACTCTGCTTTTTTTGCAGATGGAGAAACTGAGGCCCAAGGAAGTTAAATGACTTGGCCAAGTGTACAGGTAGCAGACATCAGAGCAGAATTTGAACCCAGGTTTTCTGACTCCACAGATAGTCTTCTTTTTGCTTTTCCTCCTTTATCATGCTATCCCAGCAAAGTGGGTTGTTCCTTTTTAGAACCACCATTTTTTTAAAGTGTTTAGAACAATGTAGTATATTATTTTTAAAAAAAATTATTTTATATTATTTTAAATTTATGAAATAAAACAGACATTTCATAACATAGAATAATAAAAATGATGATTGCACATGAAACGGCAAGTCTTTTATATACAACTTGCTATTCCTTTTAAATATATAATGAAGTTATCATGTAAAGATTTTTTTCCTCTTCCTCCCCCTTCCCCCATCTCCTGACCCTAGAGATGGCCACCATTAGACATAAATGTACATATATATATCACTGATTTTAAAGAAATCTCTTTCTCAGAAGTCACTAATGAGCATTTAAATGACTAAATTCAATGGCCTTTTAAAAATAATCCTCATTCTTCTTGACCTTACCTTCAGCATTCAACACCGTGTTTCAGTGGAAAGAACACTGGACTTGAGTGTTGTGACTTGGGAACATATTAAATCTGTGACCTTGGGGAAGCCATTTATCTCTCCAAAGTTAGCTTTTCCATTTGCAAAACCGAGATAATAAGACTGTACCTACAACAATGGCGCCAGCAGTAACAGCAGCAGCAACACACATTTATTAAATGTTTATTATGTGGCAGGTCCTGTGCTAAGTGCTGGGGGATGCAAAGGCAGACAAAGATTGTCCCTGTCCCCTAGGAGCTCACAGCCTACCTACCACTCAGAGCTGTTGTAAGAAGCTTTGAAGACTTAATAAAGTGCTGTATACATAAGAGTTACTGTTATATGGACAACCTCCTTCTCCTGGATACTTGCTGTTTACTTCCATAACACTGCTCTCTTCTCAATATCCTATTGACTGTTTGGACATTATAATTTTGTTATCCTCAAGCCCCCTCCTCCCCCAGGTTTTTTATGTACCCTGAGAGATTTCCCTAGGCCCTCTTTTCTCTATATCCTCCCTTAGTGATCTCATTGACTTTCATGGATTTAATTATCACCTCTATATAGGTGACTTCTGGGCCTAATCTTTAAACTTCAAATTTATATTTAACAATCTTGTTGGAACTTCAAACACAACTTGTTCAAAACTAAATTTATCATATTCTCCCCTAAACTGTCTTCTATGTGTTTCTTCATAGCTGTTGATTGGACCACCCTCCCTCAGTCACACAGGGTCAAAATCACAGCATCTAAAGCAGGAAAAGCCCTTAGAAATCATTTAGCCAAGACCCTTCATTTTATAGATGAAGAGAATGAGGTTCAGTGATTAGCCCAAGACCACACAGGTAGAACACAGCAGAGCCAGAATGTGAACTCAGGGTCTCTGACTACAAACCCAGACTTTTACTTGTACCACATTGCTTCCTGACCAATAGTCATGTCTAGCCCAATTACAGAAATTATCTCAATTACCACCACTGATTGGCAATGCTAAATGCTCTGAGGAAAGCTAGCACTTTCTTATTAATATCAGTCACCAAGTATTTAATGAGTGCCTACTATGTGTTTGATGCTTTTGGAGGCAGAAGAGAAATATTAGATACAGCCTGGGCCAGAAGAAGTCTACAAAAAAAAGTGCTTCTTTCCCTTTTTGTAGATGTCATAGGAGCATAAGTTCTGTCTCAATTAAGAAGGTGACTAGCTTGGCCTTGTGAATGTCACAGATATGCACAAGGAGAATGGGAGAAAGGAGAAATCTGTATGAGACACAGCAGTGAATGGAAAACAGCACCCCCAGGCTAGAATCAGGGTACCTAGACTCAAATCTGATCTCCAAAATGATCTTGGTCAAGTCTGGGACCTGTTTCTGTGTGTGTGTGTGTGTGTGTGTGTGTAAATACTAAGTAACAGAGTTAGTGTAAGGAGAAAACAAATCTTCAAGCACTAGAAGAGTGAGCTGCTGTTAGTACAGTGTGTCTGTCCTTTCAATAGCTCACAAAAATGCTGCAGCCTTTCACAAGGAAATCAAATGCAGGGTTCTGCTAATCGGACACAAGGTTTAAATAAATGGGAAGTGAAAGGAGAAAAAGGAAAGAAGAATGGCCTTGTTACCACAATAAAGCTTGATACTTCCAAATCTAATGTTTCATGGGACACATGTAGACCAGGCCTTGGAAAATGGACTTGTCTTTGTTCATTACCAAGGTAAATGATGGAGCCCTTAATAGAAACCCACAGCTACCAAGAGGAATTATGTCTCCTCCAAAAACAATTGTACTGATCCGGTGGGCAAACAACCAGGAAAATCAGAATTGAAAGTTTATACTCAGGTAAAGTGTATTATCTCTCACAACTCTCAAGAGTGGGAGTTTTTTTCTCCAAGTAAATATTAGTGTTAAACCAGCAATTGGTCTCTCTAATGACTCAGTTTCCTTTTCTGTAAAAATGAATTGGATTTAGTGGCCTCTAAGGTCCCTTCTATCTCTTAATATATGATCCTATGATCTTTAAGGGTTGTATTAGGAACTCTCTGCACTTTTAAGTTTTAAAGTGTATTCTATTTGTATATACACACTTGAAATTCTTGTAGATTCCAGACCAATTTATGTCTACATTTATATTTTGGTTCAGAATATTGATAGCATGCAGGTGTGGGACTAGTAAGGAAGAGAATTAGATAATCTGATGGTAATTGGCTTAATTTGCACCATGAAAGAAAGAATTCTCAGTTTCTTTCATTTATCCTTGAATAACTCCCCTAAAACTCTTTGTAGCCAACTAACTTTCTCCAATTGGGCAAGATCAAAAGAGCAAATGAAGTGACAGGCTCCAGTTGTAAGCCAGGAATTTAATGTGAGGCTTGCCAGCCTCCTTTCTCTCCCTTTATTCCCAATCCTTCATTTGCAGTGATTACTATGCTGAAAGCCCACAATATTGAAACATCAAGTACACAGAAATTAAAACCAATCTCTTGTTTCTGGACAAAACATGTCAACCCTAGAACCATCTGGGACAACTCAGTAGGTTCTTGCCAATGACTTCAGTGGGGCCAAAGAACTCTGCTAGAACTCAGAGGAGGCTGACCAAAGAAGGTTACATTAGCACCTCTGAGAAGACATTATCTCCCATGATAGAATCTATTCTATTTTTTTTTCAGGCTTTAGATATGTCTTTAGAGATTATATAACAAAGCAAAGAGTAAATATTGCCCTCAATATCTTATAAAAATTTTATTGTCAACACCTTCAGATAAGACTATAGGACACAGGATGTAGGATCTAAGAACAAAGGGGGTGTGTTAGGGTGTGTTAATCCAACCTCCTCATATTACTGATGAGGAGACAGTGTCTGAGGGGTTGAGTGATTTACCCAAGGTCACTCAGATTGGCAGAGAAAGGACAAATCTAGGCTTTCTGACTTCCTGGGCAATGCCCTTCCCTCTATATCCCATTTCTTCTGTTTGTGGATTACTATTTCTTTCTGAAATTTTCCTCTGGTGGAGGGCTGGTGATGGAGACACATTATGATAAAGGGTCCAGGATGAGGAACTTGTATTCAAAGCACATTAAAGACAAACATTTTTAAGGGGAAATGATTTTTGCCTTTAATCTTGCTAAAGCATGAAGGACAGAGTAGTTCCCAATGTCTTTACATGTCCCTATTCAGGCTTCCTCTTTTCATCCATTTTAAATTATCTGATAGTAAAAGATATATCCTTAATTGGTTTCCAATATATTTTCCGTTATATATCTTCTTAAATAATTTAACAGTAAAGTCTATAGAATAAAATTTAATTTGTATATAACCTCTATCTGTATATTATATATAATATATATAATATATAATATATATTATATATAATCTGTATATTAACCTCTATATAGGATCATGAGAATTTATTACTAATGAAAGTGTAAAATAAAAGAGACCCCTTTTTTGAAACTAAAAAAAAAACACCTTTTAAAAATGTTAAGATATTTAGCTTCCATTTTATGCAGAAAATAATAACATAGATTAATTTGAAGTTCTGATATCCCATCCCTTCTCCCCTTTTGTCTCCACTGCTTGTGAGTAAGTAGTACTATTAGGCTTTTTACAGACAGATGTCCTTCCTTCTTTGCCCTCCCAGATTCCCTATAAAAGCTGTCAGTTTTTGTAGAACATGATGTACTCTATAAAAGAAACAATGCAAAGGTGCCTGTCCTCAGAGAACTCAGTATCACAGGATTACAGGTTGTAAGGAACTTTAGAGAGCATCTTGTGTCATGGGGGCACACAATGTTGGGGATAGAAGGAACCTCACAGGCCACCTAGTCTAACCAGTACCTGATAAAGAATCCCCTCTTGTCATACCTAACAAGTGGTTGTCCTGCCTTTTCTTGAATACCTCAGTGAGGGGGAACTCAGTACTTCCAAAGGCAGCCTTTTCTGTTAGGAAATTTTTCTTTATCTCAAGTTGAAAATTTTCTCTGCAATATCCACCCATTGTTCCTACTTCTCCATTCTGGGCCTAAGCAAAAAAGACTAATCCTTTTTTCTCCAGAATAGCCTTTCAAATACCTGAAGACAATTAATTTTCTCCTGTTTTCTTTTCCTGATAAACATTTCTGGTTCTGTTAGCCAGTCCTCATGTGGCATGACCATGGGGTCCTTCAACGTCCTGGTTGACTTCTCTATGTGTTCTCCAGTTTATGAATGCCCCTCCTAAAATGTGGGACCCAGAAGTGAACACAATATTTCATGTGTTGTTTGATCAGGGGACAGTAAATGGAATGGTCACCTACTTCTTGCTGGATGCTACCTCTCTTAATGCAACCTATCAAGGTATTAACTTTCTTGCCTGACATCACATTGATGACTTCTAGAGGGCTTGAATTCAATGAAAAACTATCTAATCTTGTCCAGTTTAACTGTTACCAAGGAAATATGTACTGACCTGCAAGTAATAGAAGAAATTTCCAGGAGTTTGGTGTGAGAGAGTAGGGAAGAGAGTGTCCCTTTACCAATGAAATTTACAGGTCTACTCCTCCCTGATTTATCAGTTAGCTCTTTGTCCCTTTTAACAATTTTTGTCTATTCAGTCTGTGTTTATGTATATATTTATATATTTTCCCTTGTATGTAGTTGTAGTCTGTGTGCATTCTGCTCTGCTTTTGGTTCTTCTTTGCATTATTTTATTATATTATTTTATAAATCCAGTTTTTTAAATATGTATCATAATACTATGTTTTATGAGGTACAGAGAAAATAAAATGTGTCACGAATAATTTTTATGGGAAATTAAGGAGATCTAGAAAAGTTAAGGGAAGTTAGGTAGCTATGGAGAGAGCACCAGGACTAGAGTCAGGAAGACCTGAGTTCAAATTCAGCCTCAGATGCTAGCTTAGTGACCCTGGGCAAGTCACTTAACACTTTTTGCCTTAGTTTTCTCATTTGCAAAATGAGCTAGAGTTGGAAATGGTAAACCACTTCAGGATCTTTCCCAAGAAAACTCCAAACATGGTCACGAAGAGTCAGATATGAATTAAACAACTGAACAGCAACAGACAAGAGTAGTTAACCTTGCTTCTAACGAGGGTGAGAATGCTGCCCCAGTACACTCAGTAATGATATGGAAGAGGGGTCTCAGAGTCAAAATTGTGACTTGAGAACAAGAGGGTGAGAGGTTCAGTGCTGGTGAAGAAGAGGCCTTGGAACTGCCTGGCCTGCATGTGTCAGTGTTTTCAGAAAGGGCACTGTAGTATTTTGGTTCATTGAAAAGATAGGCGTTATGTTTTTTGATACACTGAGTTTTCTAACTTGCTTTGCTAATTTTATTTTTAACTAGGCAGAGGAATGAGGAAGGTGAGAGAGAGAGAGAGAGAGAGAGAGATAGTGAGTGTTGGATTAAAAAGGGAAGTGAGCGGGCAGCTAGGTGGCACAGTGAGTAGAGGATTGGCCCGGGAGTCAGAAGGACCTGAGTTCAGATTCGGCCTCAGACACTTAATGCACACACAAAAAACTAGCCATGTGACCTTCGGCAAATTACTTAACCCCAATTGCCCTCCAAAAAAAGGGAAGGAGAAGGAAATGGAACAGGGGGAGGAGGAGGGGGAGAGAGAGAGAATGTTGTGGACAAAGAGATGACTGAATCATTCATTATTTATTACATATAATGTGCTGAACTCTGTAGATATCCTATGGTACATACAAGTAAGCAGAAGACATCCCTGTGGGAGTTTATGATCCAGATGTGGAGAAGACATAGATATACATGAAAAGTTTAACTTAATAAAAGTCAACGATACATAAACCTCCACCAACCAATAAGTGATAGTTAATTGCTTGCTGAGTGGTATAGACAAGAGTTGTAGATCACTACAATTTATATAGCTACTAGATTTGTATAAGGGAGTAAGAAGAGCTTAGTTTAGTGCCAGATTGCAGAGTAATTATAATGCTAGGTTAAGGAGTTTAGAATTCAATCCAACAAATATTTATTAAGCAGCTCCTATATGCAGTTAGGCATATAGTGGTTAGGCACTAAGGCTACAAAGATGAAAACAAAATAGTGTCTGCCTTCAGGGTCCTTATATCTGGAGGTATAGGGTAAGCGTGTCTGTAAATGAAAACTAATACAGAATTGAAAAGGTAGTGAACATCAGCAACCAAGGGGTTCCTTAAAGGCTTTGTTTAGCAGCTGCCACCTAAACAGCATTTCGAAGTCAACTAGGGATTCAGCAAAGTGGAGACCGAGAGGGAATACATGCCAGAAATGGGCATCACTTATGCAAAGGCACAAGGGCAGGACATAGGTTGCCATGTGCCAGGATAAGCAATAGATCATTTTGACGGGAATGGAGAGAATATGAAATATATAAAATAAACTTGGAAAGGTAAATAGAAGTCATAATGCAGAAGGCTTCAAATGCTAGACTGAAGATTTTGGTTTTCATCCTAAGAGCAATAGGGAGCCATTAAAGATTTTTGAATAGGGAAGTGACTTGGGAAGATTTATGTTTTAGCAGTGGCTACTGAGTAAAGAATGAATTGACAGGAGAGCAGCAAATATGGCGGAATAAAAAGAAGTAGGACAGACCAGCCCTCTCCCATAATTCCCAGACCAAGTAGTGATTGGGAAAGCTGAGGAGAGATCACAATGGGTTATTTTTCCAGCCATGTTAGCACAAGGAGAAAACCAGCAGCCTGCAGGCACTGGAGAGTGTCTATCCAGGAAGGACTATAAAGAATCTTCCACCACAGGAACTGAACTGGAGCTTGTACTTGTGTATGGAAGAAATAGAAGGAATAGAAGCCAACTGGCAGTTGTGTTGCTGTGGCCCTGAAGCAGGACGTTATCTGGGGCCTGTGACTGTAGGAAGGAAGGCAGTGAATACCAGGGATGAGTCTACTGTCTCTTACTTCAGCCTGCAATTGACTAAGTAGAGGAGGGATCATGATAAGTTCTGTTGCTCAGAACATACAGAGACTTCTATCTAGCTGATAAGTGCTGGGACCAGCTGTTGTTTGTTGTTGGTCCTTTGTTCTTGAAGAGGCGAAGAGGAAGGTGATGCCATAACTTGCAAGTGAATTGGATTTAAGTGAGGGAGGGCTGTGCAAAGTCACCGGCCTCACTTTCACCTCCTGAGCCATCTGGGTCATCGATCAGGATGACTGGAGATGGCCCAGGATGCAGTGAGAGATCTTGACCTTTTTAAGCTAAGGTCTTTTCCAGATTCCAGTTTGACTAAGGCAACAGTCAGTGACTAAGGGTAGGTAAGAAATGAGACAAAGAATGGCTTCTTTTACCTTGTGAAAAAAAAATCAATCTGGGAGGAGAAGACCTCAAAATTTCTGACCAAAACAGAAATAATTGCTATTTATATTTACTCTGAACCAATCAGTCTGGGACCTATTGTTGGCTAATCAATGAGAAGCTGGGACCAGGAGCAGTCTACTGGAACTCCAACCAAAGGCAAGGCTGAAGTTGTGTTTCCAAACTGAAACTGAGGTCAGGAGTCCAGAAAGCTCAGACCAGGAGGACAGCAATCAGACTTTGCCCTAGATCAAACTGCTTAGAGTGTTCTCAAAGTAGGAACCCCTTTTACCTGAGCTGCCCCTGAGATCCTTGAAATGTATAGCACTCAATACCTGAGAAAAGGTGATAGAAATTCAGATAATACAGAACCAAACTTGGCTCCAACATTACCTCCAGAAGTGTTCAGAGCTTGGTCTTAATACAAAGTCCCAACTCAGGAAGTAAGGTTAGAAGAATGAATAAAAAAAAAACAATTCCATTGGAAAAAAAAATGTGATATAACCAGAGACACTCCACACACAAATATAGGTTGGCTACAAGATCAATTAAAATTACTGGAAGAAATTATTAAAGTATTTTTCAAATGATTTTGTAAATCAAATGAGAACTCTGGAGGAAAATGAAAAGTAAGTCAGAGCTCAAGAGGAAATGTTTGGAGGAAGAATTAGTAGCTTAGTACAAGAAATGTAAGTCTTAGGCAAATAACAAATTCCTTGAAAATTAGAATGAACCAAATAGAAATTAATGACTCTGTGAGGCAACAGGAAATATTTTGATAAAAAATGATGTTAACACTTGAATATAATTTTAGAAAAGTTAGATTTTGTAGGTCATTGAATAGAATGTAGGTCTACTGAATAGAAGTAGAAAGAAATATATTCTCAGCACTGCATATCTTTGCTAAAACATTTTTTTAAGCCTAAAAACATGGAAAAAGTAAGGTATTTCAGAGACAATGGCCTTGGTAAACAGGTCAAGGAGAAGAGAAAACATAAAAATCATTGTACTACCTGATATCCATGACTAAAACAAAAGAGCCTGGATATCCCATTTTAAGAAATCATTAATGAAAACTGCCCAATAAAAGAGACCTACCAATCATCTGAAAGAAACACCTAGGTGGAACTCACAATAATTGTAGCCAAAACCCAGACCTTCTAGACCAAAGGGAAAAAAAAACATATAGCCAGAAAAAGGAGTTTAACTACTGAGGACCCATAGGATCACACAAGATTTGGTAGCTACCATTATAAAAGAGGAGAGAACATGAAATATGATATCCCAAGAAGCAAAATTTATAGGTTTACAACTAAGATTAATTTATGCAACAAAACAGTATAATCCTATAAGAGAAAAATTGATTTTTAATGAAATAGAGGACTTTCAAGAATTTCTGATGGAAAGAGCAGGACTAAGTGGTAATTTGGAACGTAAACACAAGGATTAAGAGAAACACAAAGAAAGTAAATACATTCAAACAAGCAGAAGAGATTACATAAAGATTAAATGTTTAATGACTGGCTGTGTAACCTTGAGCAAGTTACTTAACCCCAATTGCTTTAAAAAAAAAAAGATTAAATGTTTACATTCTAATATGGGAAGAAGAAGCAAGTGTCCCCTCAGAACTCTGTCATCAAAGGACATGTAGAGAGTTTGATAAGACAGAGCCCAGGGATAGTTTTATTATATTTTTATACTCTTAAGAGAAGAAAGAGAAGTTAAGGGTAAAAGCATATACCAGGTAAGAAAGGGGGAAGAAGAGTGGGAGAAACTTACCATCTCATCTAATCAGTATATACAAATAGAAAACAAGTCAAATGAGCAAAAAGGAATTTCATTCAAGATTAGATCGCAAGGGGTGAAATAGTGAGTGGAAGTGAGGAAATGGAAGCTAGGAGTGTGAACTTAAGGAATTTGGCTATTAAGAGAAGAAGCAATATGTTTTGAGCAGGAACATAATTCAAATGATATTTTAGGAAGATGAATTTGACAGATAGTGAAAGAAATGTATGCTTCAGAAAATTTACAAATCAAAGGACGTGAGCAAACAGTTTTCAAAAGAATTGCAAACTATAAACAACCATGTGAACATATGCTTCAAAACACCACTAATAAGAGAAATGAAAACTGAAACTATTCTGAGATTTTACTTTTGTTTTTTTGCTTTTTGGAGGGGGAAAGCAGGGCAATTGGGGTTAAGTGACTTGCCCAGGGTCACACGGCTAGTAAGTATTAAGTGTCTGAGGCCAAATTTGTCCAGGACCCATGCTCTATTCACTGTGCCACCTACGGAGATTTTACTTTAATACTGGCAAGCAATACTGTAGGGATTGTGGGAAGTCAAGTAAAAAGCATTGTTGGTAGAACTTGACATTCAGACACTCATTCTGGGAATCCATTTAGAATTGTCTAAAAAAGAGAATAAACTGTTCATACCCTCTGACTTAGAGAAATGACCCTAGTATTGTTTATATACCAAATGGAAGTTTTAAACAAAAGAGAAGTCTTAATATATGCCAAGTATTCATAGTTTCATTATGTGGTAGCAAAGGTTTGGAAACGAGGAAGTTCCATTGATTAGGGAATGACTGAACAAACTGGTTAAATGGATATAACGGGATGTTATTGTGTATGATGCATATGTTGATTATAGACTTAGATTTGGAAGGGATTCAGAGGATATCTACTTCAATTTCCTCGTTTTACACATGAGGAAACCAAGACCCAGAGACATTAAATAATGTGCTCAAAGTCACACACATCATAAGTGGAAAAAATAGCTTTTGAACTTTAGTCTTCTAACTCCAAATCTAGTGTACTTCCCCTTGTACCATGTTACCTCCAAAAGAACTATGACCCTGACATAATGAGAGAGAAACAGAATAAGATTTGTATGAACTGATGCAGAGTGAAGAAAGCAGGTCCAGAAAAATAATGCACAGTGACTTGTTTAGTATTTTCAGGCATGTCTGGTTCTCTGTGACCCTTTTTGGGGCTTTCTGGATTCTGGAATGGTTTGCTATTTCCTTCTCAGCTTATTTTACAGATGGGGAAACTGAGGTAAACAGGGTAAAGTAACTTGCCCAGGGTTACAAGTTAATAAGTGTTACAAGTTACAAGCTAATAAGTGTCTGAGGTCAGATTTGAACTCATGAAGATGAGTCTTGTAGACTCTATCTGCTTTGCCACCTAGCTGCTCCTATACTCAATGACTGCAGTCATAAAATTGAAAAGATCACTAAAGGGAAATGGAATTCTGAGTGACAGAAACACCAGTAATGGTCTTGGAGAACAGGTAATGAAACATACCTCTCTTCTTTTGGTACAGAGATTGTAGACAGCTACAACAGAATATTGTTTAGGTATCAGATGCAATCATTGTGTTAATTGTTTTTGTTTTTCTTTATTAAGGTAAGGAATGTAAAAACAAAGAACAATCAGCAAATATTTTTTGAGCATTTACTATATGGCAGGCACTGTGCTGACTGCCTGCCAGGGATAAAAAGAAAGACAAAAACAATCTCTGACCTCAAAAAATTTACATTTCAATGGGGGAAAACATACAAACAACTACAAACATGATATGTGTGTGCATGTATATATGTGAATGATGAAAGATAATCTTAGAGGAGAAGACTTTAGCAGTTGGGGGTGGGGGGTTAGGAGGACCACGAAAGGCCTTCTGTAGAAGGTCTTGAAGGAAACCAAGTATTAATAAGAGGTGGAGGTGAGGAGGGAAAGAATTCCAGGCCTGGAGGTCGGGGACAGAGTTGCAAAGAAATGGAGACAGCTGGAGAGACCTATGGGATAGGGGGTGATGGTGGGGAAAGTAACTATGGCTGGACTACAGAGTTTGTGGAGGGCAGTAGTAGGAAGTGGCTGGATTACAAGGTGAATAAAGTGACAAAGAACTTCATAGTTGAGCCTAAATCATCAACAGAATTCTCTCTCTCTCTCTCTCTCTCTCTCTCTCTCTCTCTCTCTCTCTCTCTTTCACACACACACACACACACACACACACACACACACACACACACACAATTAGGGTTAAGTGACTTAAGTGTCAGGTGTCTAAGGATGGATATGAACTCAGGTCCTCCTGACTCCAGGGTTGGTGCTCTATCCACTGCAGTAAAACTTATTTTTTTTTTTAAGTTTATAAATGGGTCAGGACCTGACAAAAGTGTGTGCTATCTTGCTATAAATGCAGTGCCTTCTGAAGGGATTTTTTCCTCTCAACAAGATGGTCATGAGTTCATCAGTATACCTACAATTTCACTGGCTTTCATTGTTCAGAAATTGAATTTATATTGCTTTTCAGATTATGCTTGCAATAATAATTAAGCAGGACTCTTTCCAATGAAAAATTGAAATTGAAAGTGGCTTAGGCTCAAGCCACCATTGGATCATTTCTGTGTCAACTGGCTTTTGATGACTTTCCAAAAAACATCTCAGCCCATAAGACCCTGTGCTGAATGAGAGCTGTATATATTTTTATCAACAAGAGTAAAGTAGTGCCCCTTATGGGATAATTAAGATGCAGACATTTAGGGAAAGATGCAGACCATTCTTTTACTTATATAACTCTAAACAAAGGTCTTTCATATTATATTTCCGTTTATTTTTGTCAGATTCTTGCATTTGATTTGAATCATTTTGATGTAAGCACCTGGGAACTGTCCATCATTTCATGGCCATAGCTTATGTATCTAGTGTGTTTAGTCAGATGAAAGAATACACTGTTGGCTTTAACTTTGGGATGTTGGCATTGTTTCTAATACTCCTTTTAGCATAAATATTGCAAGTAACCAGTGATATCTTAAAGCAATCACAATACTATATTTATTTAGCTTAGCCTTTAAAATAGGTTGCACATGTACCGAAGTAGCAAACCTGAGACTTAAGATAACCACAAGTTACTAGCTAGGGAATCCTATGGCCTTTTGTTATTCCTCTGATTATAGAAAGAAAAGGCTACAATTAATGCATTGTGGATTCAAATCTTTGAGAAGGCTTTGATGAAATCTAAGAGGTTGGGTTCAAAGCCAAAGCATTTATCTACGTATTTCCTTTACTGCTGACTTCACAGTAAAGAAGAGGGCTTTGAGCCAAACAAATGTGCATTCTGATTACTCAGGGCTTCATTATAACTTACAATTAAGTATTTAAAGTGATTAAAGCCAGGATTCCTTGAAACTACAAGTTCCAAATCTCACAAGATCTGCCTAGCCATTTGTGTACAAGGCATAATACACTCTTGATTATTTAAATGCTTGATATTCTGGTTCTGGGTGCAGCAAGCTTGCCTTTGATGGGAGAAGAGTTATTAGCACAATAGTATAATGAGATTATAAAATTAATTAATTGTCACCTTGGAAGTCTGGGAGAGCATGACCCTGAGATACAGGATTAGAGAGAAGAAGGTAGGGGCGAAAGGAGGTTGAAGGTGAAGATTTCTGTGGCAGTAACTAGTTCTGGGATGTAGAGGTGAGGAGATTCCATATTAAAATGACAGCTTAGCACCTTTGTGCTTATGGAGGAATGAAAGGTTTAATTGGAATGTTCTAGCACTGAGCTCTACTTGCTTCCAAGGCTAGTGATTCATGAGAATAACATCCAATAAGACATTTACTCCCTATTGAATCAAATGGGTCAGCCTGCAGGTACTGACTCATTTCATTTTTTTTTTTTAGTTAAAAGAAACCAAGATTTGCCCAGAGGACACTTGATCTGATTAATGAATTATCTAAATTCTTCCTGGTTCTTCTTTGTTCTATTTTTGGTCTCTTTGTTGCTTGTTAGCTTCACTTTCTGAAAGCAGATAAGGAGAATCAGCCAGTCCTGCCCTTGAGTTTTGGAAATAAATCCAGAGGGGTAAAGAATCTAAAGCTCCTGCCTAATATGTTTTTGTGGAATCTTTTTAATTTTCAGCCTTTAGTACTGTGCCTGGCACTTAGTAGCCACCTCATAAATACCTATTGATTAATTGATTGATATTTGTTCATATGGTCCCTAGCCCCCCAAACCCAGTCATGGTTCTAAGTTTTGCATGATCTGGGACTAAATCCACTGTGTACTCAAAAAGTTCTCCTCCCCCCATATAGGAGGTTGCTTTTCTGCTGCTACCCAGAGCTCTAATTGTTTCATTGTCTTCTCTTCTAAAGAACCTATACCAGGGAGATAGCTAAGTATGGGGTGTTTGTGAATCTGAATAGTAATAGACCTTCCCTGGAGGACTGTATGTAAGGTGCCCATCATAGCAGCCATATTCTTTTCTTGGCTATGACTCACTACATTCTAATTTAACACAATGGGAGGAAATTCAGGAAGTCAGAGGGTGATAGTGGCAATAGAGTCAGGATTCTGGTTCCCAGTCTCCATTCTGATACTTACTAGTGTATGCATTCCCAAAGTATGTGCAGCAGAGATCCTTACCCAAATAATACACAAAGGCTTCTCGAGTTAGAAAGCAGAAAGGTATGATTTATTACAATCACAAGAGAAAGGGCAACCCATGCCCCTTCAGACAAATAGTCAGGGAGGAGAAGCAATCCACAAAGGAAATGGCTAAGTTATATAGCCCTAACATGGAATTCTCCACATCCGCACCTCGCTGCCCCCTTTATCCTGTTGGCTGGAAGTCAGGTGCACAATCTAAGCAGGGCAATCTACCCCAAGTACCCAGAGCAAAGAAACAGTAGACCAGCCAATGTACATTGGAGAAAGCACTTCTGTCCTTATTTGGTATATCTTATGCTGGGGTGGCACTGAGGTGGGGGTGACTTCTTGTTGCTTTGAGTTCCTAATCCTTGTGAATCATGTGATTTTCAGTAAAGGGGGCTCAGGCCTGTTCCCATGAGAAACCTTACTAGATTTTAGGGTAGAGTCTGAAAGTTTTCACTTCTCTCACTCAATAGCTATAGGACCAACTCCACCTCTGTGGGCCTCAGTCAACTCCCTGGGACTTCTCTAACAAGTTATAGATGGGTGGTGGCAGTCTACATTGGAATGATTTCCTTATCTCTAGAAATCACAGATCCCTTGACCATTCATATTAGAGAATTTTAGCTTTTCTCAGTATGCTTGAACTCCCAAATAATTGAGATCTAAGCAAGAATATGTAAAACAGATACCCTAAATGCACTTAGAAAGGTTGTCAAATAGTAATAATTCACATAGTACCTTAGGGTTCACAAAGAATTTTCCCTATAACCTCTCTGTGAGGTAGGCAACGAAAGCATCATTATCTTTATTTGACTGATGAAGATACTGGACCTAAAAAGGGGGACATACCTAGTAATTAGAGTCAGGATTTGAATGCAGGGCACAACACAACTCCAACTCCAGCTTTATGGGTATTACATTGTACTGAAGGGTCAGTAGCATTTTGTTGCCATAGGATTCTATGACTATTATATGTAAATGATAGCGTGTTGCCAAAATGTCACTACTTCAGCTGAAATTCTGATGAAACTTTTGACTGAATGAATGGTAATTGAACAATTTCTGCCATCTCAATATTATTTACCCCTCTGAAAAATTCAAGCGACTTAAAATCCAAGGATTTTCCTGTCATGGGTAAGTATATATAGATGTGCTAAAGCTGGGGCAATTAAATTCGCACTTGCTATAGTCATAAACATACAAAATGAATGTGGTCCTGTTTCTCTCTCTCTCTCTCTCTCTCTCTCTCTCTCTCTCTCTCTCTATATATATATATATATATATATGCATTCCTCAGTTGTCACGTGAGATACTTGTAAAGTGTTACCATAATGTCTGAAAACATAGTAGGTGCTTAATAAATTCTTGTTCTGCACCCATTTTCCTTTTCTTCAGGAGCATCATATTTCAAACTCTCCTTTACATTTGATGGCCTACCTAAAGGTCTCTTTTAAGAGTGTTGGATTTATATTCAGAAGACTTGGGTTTGAATCCCAACTCAAACATTTACTGTGACCTTGGGAAAAATCATTTAAAACTTTCTGAGTGTCAATTTTCCTCTTTATGAAGTAAGATGGTTGGACTGGATGACGTCTAAGGACCCTTTCCTATGACCTTTCATTTAGATAGCATGAAGGAAAACAGTTCTACCGCAATGAATAAGGTAGCAAAAGAAATTGTAGTGTCTTGGATCCCGAAAGCACTCAGGGTGCTGCAATAGATTCTTCAGTAATTTTCTACACCTTTCAGCAGAAAATTGTCAACCACTACTATGAGTCTGGTCTTCTTAGATTTGATAACAACAGATTCATCACATACACCCTTACCCCCTTGTCACCATTGAATTTTTATTAAATGTCTTAATGGTATTGTATTATTATTTTACATAATTGTCAGTTGCTAAAGTGTGGGAATAATTACATTATGTAAAAGCAAGTTAGTATGGTTTATGCAAACAGATTATAGAATAGTACATAACTAAGAGAAAACTTGAATGGGTTTTGTTTTTCTAAAGTACTCATAGTCTATTTGAAGGCCTCTTTAAAGGTATAAGAGAAATTCACTGACTAGGGTACTAATGAAGTATGTAATATTTGGTTAATCACTGACCATCGTGTGTTAAAATGTAACATTTATACAATATCAGACTATGAACCATTAGGAGTAAGCTTATATCTTACTGGTATTGCTCAACATAGCAAAGCCTCAGATTATGAACTATTTGGAGTGAGATTATGTCTTATCATCGTGGCCTAACTCAACAAAACCCCTTTACTTAATATATAGAGACCTCAAAAACAGCAGACTTTGATTTAAAAGGTCAAGTATATTATCAGAACATCAGATTATCTTACTGACCTTTTAAAAATTACACATTGTCAAAGGTGATATGTATTTATTTAAAAACAAAAGGTTTATAGTATTCCAAATTAATGTTAGAGCCAGTTTAATTGGTCACAGTTTTTGAAAGGGAGCAAAGACATATTCTTCAAGTGTCTGCTAGGTTCTAAGGAAGATACAGGTTACTTCTGGGTAGGGTTTGTTTCATTCTTTGTACTTTTATTCCCAACAACTAGAGCAGTGCCTGACATACAATAGGAGCTTGAACAACAATCAATCAACAAGCATTTATTAAATGCTAAGTGTGTTTAGGGCACCATATTAATTTGTGGAGAGCAAAGCTAGCCTCAGAAACATGTAGAGTGACAAAGAGAAGCTAGTCTTGAAATTACAGTTTTGTTATGGAAAAGCAACATATTAGTGGTTTAGCGGTAAGAATGCTGGATTTGGAACGGTAGAAACTAGACTCCAATATCAACCCTGTTGATATCATTCATAACATGAAGGGATTGGATCAGATGAGCTCAAGATTCTTCTGGCTCTAAATTTATGCTCTTATGACAGTCAGGAGTTGATGGAAAGTAACAGATTTTTCAACAGAGCATTTAATAAAAATCTCTAGTTATCTTTATAGATGAAATGAAGAAATTTGAGGTAAAGAATATTTCAGCTAGGTATATTTGAAATTAATTTAATGATGGGAGCTAAAGAATCCCTAGGTGGCACATTGGATAGAGCATTGAGCCTGGAGTCAGGAAGACTTCTCTTCCTGAGTTCAACTCTAGTCTCAGATATTTACTAGCAGTGTGACCTGGGCAAGTCACTTAACCCTGTTTGCCTCATTTTCCTTATCTGTAAAATGAGCTGGAGAGGGAAATGGCAAGCCACCACAGTATCTTTACCAAGAAATCCAAAAACTGGTTCATGAAGAGTTGGACAGGAATGAAAACAATAGAACATACAAAGAATAGTGCTAAACATATCCACATAAACCTGGAATAAAGTGTCTTGTGAAGTCAAGCAAATGCAAATATAGTCAGGCAAAACAGTCACATATTGTGTGAAAATGTATGTCTCCTTGTACATTTCTAGTGTTCTAGGGATCTGTCCTTGACCCTATCATGTTCAACATTTTGATCTGTGATTTGGATGAAGGCACAGGAAGCATATTGATCAAATTTGGAGATGGCATGAATCTGGAAGAGGTTTAACAAGTTGCAAAACAGAAAGGGGATTATAAAGGGAGGATAGGTGAAATTTTTAAAAATTTAAATTTCCAACTGGACAAACATCAACAAACAAATATTTCCAAATATTTGGATATGAAACTGTGCCTCTTATTTTATATACCACTTAAAAAAAGTTTGTATTAAATTTAACATGGTAGCACCATGCTTACCTGTTTTCTGAACTTGCTTCTTTTCTCTTCTGTGTATTTGAAAACATTCCATTGTTTCTTTTTGCATTACTATTTTCCTATTCTCCCTACCTCGAATAGAAACCCTTCCTAATAACAAATATAGTCAAACAAAACAAACATACACTGTGTTTGAGAATACATATATATATATACATATATATACACACACACACACACACACACACACACACACACACACACACACACATATATATCTATCTCCTTGTACATCTCTAGTTATTTCCTTTACTGCCAAAAGGTGAGGAGCCTTCCAAATTTGTTTTCCTTTATACTCCTGTAGTCACTGTATAAATTGTTCCCTGGGTTTTGTTCATTTCAATCTATATTAGTTCTTCTTAGGTTTTTTTTTAACCCATTCATTTTGTCATTTCTTTTGATCCAATAAGTTTTTTTTTTTTTTTTTAAAGCAATTGGGGTTAAGTAACTTGCTCAAGGTTACACGGCTAGTCATTTTTATGTGTGGGTGCTAATTTTCTGAGGCTGGAACCCATCCCAGGTCCTCCTGACTCTGGGGCTGGCACTCTTACTCACTGTGCCACCTAACCACCCCTATCCAATAAGTTTTCTTTACATTCACATACCACAATTTTTTTTCAGACATTCCCAACTGATGAGCACTTGCTTTGTGTCTAATTTTAATAGAGGTAAATGTAAGACTCTATATTAGGTTCCCGTGCAGCTAAGGGGTGCAATAGATAGAATGCTAGACCTGGAATCAGGAAGGTATCAGGAAGATCTGAGTTCAAATCCAGCCTCAGACACTTACTAGGTGTGTCCTCCTCTGTAAAGTGAGCTTGAGGAAGAAATGGCAAAATATTCCAGTCTTTGCCAAGAAAACCCCAAAAGAGATTGCAAAAAAAAATTGGACATGACTGAAAATAACTAAGCAACAATACTAAAACGTAGTAGGTACAAAAAAAAAAATCAATTGCATAGGGAAAGGATGAAAACAGATGACAACTCTGAAATGTTAGGGGAACATAAAAGAAATAAAAACTTCTAAGTACACAATTCTTCTTTGCAGTTTAACTACTTTCAGTTCTGTCCTTTGGAACTAAATTTCATTTATCTTTTTTTAAATCTTATTTTTTTAGTATAGGTGCCTACAAGACATTTTCATAGTTCATGGCACTATTTGTTTTAATCTGTTCTTAGCTAATTCTGAGACTATAGGCAATTAACTACTTATCTACTCCTTGCTATTTATTCTTAGTATTAAAGTTCTCTGTTAGATTTTGTTTCCTTCTACACCCAGTTTTTTCCTCCTGGCTCTCACAGGTTTTTTTCCCTCTATAGTTTCATCTTTTTAGTCTTCTTCATGCTTCGTTTCTTCACTTTAGTTTATTCCTTGATTTTTTTCTTCATTCCAAGACTAAAGAAACAGGTAAACAAAGTCTGTTGCCTCTCTGTTATCTCCTAATTCTCTTCTCCCAACCTCAGGGTAAGAATTCTGGACTGTCTCTGAGATCTCAGCACTGTTATTATAAGAGATGCCAGGGGAGGTTTCAAGGCAGCAGATGTGCTGCTCAAGTAATCCTTCAGTGTAAGACCTTGGGTGATATAGGGCACCTTGACTATTAGGAATCTAGGACTTTTGCTTTAAAAAACAAACAAAACTTTCTATACATTTATAATCTGTCCTCTCCACTGAGAATTAAAAAACAAACAAACAAACAAACAACAAAACAAAATCGAACTAAAACTTTCCTCATAAAAATACATAATCCAGGGAACAAATCTACACATTGGTCATGCTTATAATATACATCTATCTCTGCATTTTAAGTTCATTATCTCTCTGGCCAGAGGTGAGTAGGGTGTTTCATCTTTAGTTTTCTGAACTTATGTTTTATCATTGCCTTAATTTAAGGTCTTTCAAAGTTGTTTTTCTTTATAATATTATTGTCACTATATATTGTTTAAATTCTTATTTTGATCAGCATCAGTTCACAAACATCTTCCTAGTTCCCTCTGAAAGTGTCCATTTCTTCATTTCTTATGGTCCAATAATATTCCATTATATTCAGATCCATAATTTGTTTATCCATTCCCCAGCAGGAGGCTAATCCCGTAATTTCCAATTTTTGGCTACTACAAAAAGAGTTACTCTAAATATTCATGTCTTTTTTCTCTTTTTTAAAAAATCTCTTTGGAATATAGACCTAGTAGTGGTGTTTGGGTGTGGTTTGAAATTGCTTTCCAGAATGGTTGAATTTATTCACAGCCCACCAACAGTGCACTGGCATTCCTGTTTTCTTGTAGGCCCTTCAACATTTCCAGTAACTTACCTTTTTGAACTTGTGTATAAGTTTCAATAGATTATATTTTAGTAGATAGGAAAAGATTTGTCATTGATGTGGAAGTTATCCTTGAGTCATACCACTAACACCTTAGAGCTAGGAGGAGGAGGAGGAGGAGGAGGAGGAGGAGGAGGAGGAAGAGGAGGAGAAATTATCTCAGAGTGGAGATGAGAAAAAGAAATGCCTTACCATTGAAACAACTTAATCTTGGACTATTTAAATAACTCACTGAAAATTAAAAATGGGAAATGGACAGCAGGAATGACATAAACACTTGCTACAATAATTTTATCTAGAAGGCTAGCCAATATAAATTAATTACTATGACAAGGAAACCCCCCCAAAAGCCCAGAAAATACCTTAATCTGTAAACATCTGACTTGCTTATCAAAAAGAGAGATGGTTGTCAAAAGCAACAGTGGGTTAGACTACAAATGCATTTGTAAAATCTTACAAAGATGAATGGTAGGTGATCATGAGTTATATCATCTCATAAAACAGAGAGAAACATTGGAACATAAAACCAGTTTGAAGAAGGGCTGGCAAGATTTCCAGCTAAGTTAAGGCTTCCCAAGGGCATTTAAGGATGAAAATGGAAGGAGGATTACAGATTTTGAAAAAATGGAAAAGATTTGGAAAAATCATTATAGCAAAATTGTTTTCTTCATCAAAGACAATAGAATCACCACACATGGACCCAATATCAGAGTCCTGAATGTACTTGGAGAGGAAGTAGAAATTATACCAAAGAGGACAAAAACAAGAAAAGCAACCAGATGGGACCAAGGGTAGATAGAGGAGATCAGTATTGGGGATAACAAAGTAGTGAGAATGTCAAAAGGGGACCTCTGAAAAAGAGGAAGATAGTAAAGGCGTGAGAAAATCTTGGAGGTTATTATTATAAAAATTGATAGAAACACCAGTAATTATCAGCCTAAATATCTACTCTCCCATCTATACATCTTTGAGAATCGTTTATATACAAATCAAGGATATGCTTAATATAGGATCTCAAAAGGCATTCAACAATGAACAACATTTTTACCTTTACCACTTGACTGAGAGATATAGAAATATGAGAGATCATCATGCTTCTTGTTTGTTGATAGTTAATGATATCTAGCACTTAAATAGCGCTTAAAGGTTTGCAAAGCACTTTTACACGTGTTATATCATCTGATCCTTAAAAAATTCTGAGAGGTAGGTGTTATTATCTTTATTTACAGATGACAAAACTGAGACTGAAAAAGTTTAAGTGACTTACCCAGGGTGGTATAGCTAGTACATTTCTGAGGAAAGACTTAAACTCAGGTCTTCCTGAGTTCCTGACTCCAGGAACTAACACTCTACCTACTGCATGATGAAGATTATGAAAAAGCATTTGATTTAGAGCAGCACACCACTTTTCCGGCCCTTTTATAAGTAGGTCTCTTCCATACACACAACAAGATCATTCAGGATTCTTTGGATAATAGAACAACTGAAATAATCCTGTTCAGCAGCCCTCTGATCATAAATATTAAGTGAGGCATAAAACCAGGAAGAGCTATGCTTGCCAAAGATGTTTGCAGCTGTGATGAAGGGGATCCAGCACAGAATCCAAACTGAAGAGTACTTGTCTGTAGATGGAGAGGTCTTTCAGAGGCTCCCATTTGTGTGGGACATTGTGTTGACTGGATCAAGCCCCAGAACATTATAGAGGCTCCTGGAAGAAAGCTGTAATTACTAAAAAGTGCTTGGCCTGATCATCTACACAGCAAAAACCACGTCTATGAAATATATCTGTCATCCAGATTTTAATACACGATTGAAAGAACAACATCCCTCCTCCCTCTAGGCAGAGAGGTGAAGGATTACAGGTGTGAGATGTTACATACATTGTAAGATGTTGATACTGTAGTGTGTAGCATGGTGACTGTATTATGGTAGGTGCCTAATAATGCTTGTTGACTGGTCTTTTAACTGTTAGCTTTCCTCAATTCTTTCTTTGTGACAAAGGAGGATTCAATTCTGGGGTGATTGGGGGTGGGTGGTACTTCCAGAAATTATTCTGATGTTAAAAAAATGCATCAATTCTTTTGAAAAAGGTTATTGGGATAATATCAGTAAGTACCAACCTATACATGCATAAATATTACACACACACACACACACACACACACACACACACTCTTTCTCATCTCTTTGAAGTGCTTATTGAGAGTATCCTTGGTGAAAATATGACTGTAAAGGAAAGAGGCAGCAATTTCATAAATAGTTTTCTAAAGCAGACTACATTCACAGTCGTGCAATGGACTAAACAGTACAGAGAACATAAGATCGACACTTTTTTGTTGATTATAAATGAGCTTTTGACTTGGTAGAGCAAATTGAGGCTCTTCTTCAATAAAAATGTTTTTTTTTCCCCTATGAATAGGTTAAGATTGTTGATTTCTTGATAACTGCAATGAGAGAAAACTTTGGTCTATGAAACTCTGATTATCCTTATCAAAAAAGGCATAAAATAGGGAGACATATGCTCATCAAAGAGTTGTTTGCCACTGTCATGGATTATGTCCAGTGGAGAGTCTAGATGGAAGAACAATTCTTACTAGAAGGTGAGGGTCTCTTGATGTTTGTTTGTAGGGCTTGTTATATCAATTGCATGGTTCCCTGGAGCATTTAAGAACCTCCTGATATTTGATAGCGTTTGATCTGGTGATGAAAAATCAAATAGATAAATGCTTATTGTCCAGGCTGCAATATGCAGTTTGACAGATAGGACATTGATTTGGTCCATTGTTGCAATTGTTTTGGATAGACATTGCAGATGGACAAATGAGATGGGTCCGGAGTTGGACAAGGAGATAGTGGTAACTTAGTTTTGTTATAAAGCATTTCTGGGGTTTATAATTAACAGCTCAAATAAGGCAGTGAAAATAGTTCTTATTGAAGTCAAAGTAAAAGTACTCAGTTGAACTTTTAATGTATGGATCTTTTAACAACTGGTTGAGAGGATTTTTATGGCTATAATCAAGGCCCAGTTTTGTAGTTATAATGCAAATGAATGGAAGGCCGTTTTCATTAGAAGAGTTCTGTTCTTTATTATCCTGCTGTACTAGAGTCCAAACTCTGAATCACAGAATCATAGAATCTTTTAGAATTGTAAGACTCCTTGCCCTGGTTCTCTGAGCTTAGTCTTTGGACAGGGGAGATTTCCATCCTTGTCCACTGTGTACTTTCTGCTGCATCATGATGCTTCCACATTATGCTCAGAAAATGGCCAGCATACTAGACATGGGGCTAACCTCAGAGTCAGAAACACCCAAGGAAAGAATAATGGGTGAAAGACTAGTCGAGCTTCTTCTCCCTAACAACTGAAAGAACTGAAAATTGGAGGAGGAGGAGGAAAAGAAACAGTATCAGATAAGGACTCTTACAAAGAAAGATAGCCCAGGGCATGGGGCATTTTAGGTGATACAGTAGAAGAGAGTACAGCCTCAGACACTTAGTAGCTGTGTGACCTTGGGTTAATGTGTATTTATTTCAGTTTGCTCATCTGTAAAGTGGGGATAATAATAGCACCAACCTCTCAGGATTGTTGTGAGGACTGAATCAGATGATAATCATAAAGCACTTAGCACAGTTCCTGGAACATAATAAGCACAACATAAATGTGAGCTACATTGTTATTATAATAATTATAACATGTGACCTGGGTAAAGGAGCACCATTTTGTTTGAACACCTGCCTCCATGCATTAATGGATCTGAAATGTCGTCTGTATGGGGACTTCTTTCGCTTATGCAGATTGCATACCCTTCACATGATAGTAGATGTCTTTGTGAATAGCTGTGGCTTGAAAATAATAATATGATATAATAATAAAATAAGTAATAAGTTTCTTAGAATTTAGCTAGACTGTTTCTCAGATGCTAGTCTATACCTAGGCCTGTTTTGAAGTCTTTCTAGTTTGGTAGGACACACAGGACTTCTTTTCTCCTCTAGAATAATCTCCTGGTTAATCCCATGAAGGTCATTGTCACATTGAGTAGAAGTTTAATGCATGCACAGATTATTCATTAAGGGTTTACTCTCTGGCAGTCATTATTCTGTACACTGGGGGATAGAAAAAGAAAAATGAAATATGTCTTGTATTCAAAAAGCTCACATTTTAGTGGGGCAAGGAGATGAAATGTACATATGTAGGACTGTACAAAATAAAATTGAAATAGATACAGGGCAATTGTTTTTGTAAGGAGGTGGCACTTGCAGCTGGGAACATTAGGAAAGGCTTCACATATGAGTTAATGTTTTAGCTGAGTTAGAAGGAAACTAGGTATTGAGTCTAAGAGACCGAGATAAAAAAAAGAGTATATTCCAGGCATGAGATATAGCCTGTGGAAAGGCATGGAAGGCAAGGAAGATGGAATGTGGTATGAGAAGAACACAAAGAAGGCTAGTTTATTAAGGAGGGATGTGACCTGCCCTCTCTATAGACTTGTGCTTTAGAAATATCACTTTGACAGGTGCTGTATGATGGGCAAATTGGAGAGGGGAGAGGCTTGAGACAGAGATTCCAACGAAGAGGCTATTGAAGTAGCCTGGACAAGAGGTGATGAGGATGTGGACTAGAGCGATGGCAGTGTGACTGGAGAGAAAGAGATGGATGGGAAAGAGATCATGAAGGTGGAAATGACAGAACTTAACTGATGGGCTTTATGGGGTAAGGGAGAATGAGGAATCAAGGATAACTCAGAGATTGTGAACCCTGGGAGATTGGAAGGATGATCATGCCTTTGATGGAAATAGGCAAGTTTGGAATAGGGATAGATTTGGGGGGTAGAGAAAACTTAATGGGTTCATGTTGATTCTGAAATGCCAGTAGGACATCTAGTTTAAAATGTCTGGTCAGTAGCTGTTGATGTGGGACTAGAATGCAGGAGAGAGATTAGGGCTAAATATATAAATATGGGAGTCCTTTGTATAAAAATGATAGCTAAACCCAAAGGAACTGAGAGAATACAGGAAAAAGTTGGTTGAGAGGATTTTTATGGCTATAATCAAGGTCCAATTTTGTAGTTATAATGCAAATGAATGGAAGGCCTTTTTCATTAGAAGAGTTCCATTCTTTATTATCCTGCTGTACTAGAGTCCAAACTCTGAATCACAGAATCATAGAATCTTTTAGAGTTGTAAGGCTCCTTGGCTTACATCACTGGGAGAATAGAGGAAAAAGAAGACAGCCAAGAACAGAGATTTAATGCCCCCCGATATTTACTGGATGAGATATGGATGGTGCTGTTGTGGTTTTTCATACTTAGTTTTCAAAGAGAACCAATGACATCATGGGTGATACCTTAACTCAACAGGTCATCCACTGCATAGGAATGGTACTCTGGAAAAGGAGACTGAGATAGAGCAGCAAGAGAGATAGGAAAACATCAAAAGAAAGCAGTGTTACAGGTCCCCAGAAAGGTAAAAGAATCCAAGAGGAGAGAGGGTTGTTGGTGTCAAATACTTCAGAGAGATTGTCAAGGAGAGTGAAGATTGATGAAAAGCCCTTGGAAGAGATCACTGCTAACTTTGGAGAAAACAGTTTCAGTTGAATGCCAAAGGTTAAATGGGAAGCCAGATGAGAAGTGGGTTAGTAGAAAGGAAATGGAAACAACAACGAGAATAGAGATTTTTCTATCGATTTGCTTGTGGAAACAAGAAGAGATATAGATTGATATCTATCTATCTATCTATCTATCTATCTATCTATCTATCTATCTATCTATCTATCTTGGATGGGGAGGTGGCAGAGGCAAGTAATAGTTTGGTTTGGTTTTTTTTTTTAAGATGGGGAGACGTGAGTATACTTGCAGGCATCAGGGCAGGAGTCAGTGGATTGAGAGAGATAAGAGATTAGAGAGGGGAGTGTTGAGTTTGGGGGTGATCAACCATAGGAGATAGGAGAGGATGGAATCAAGGGCATAATTAGAGAGGTTGGTCTTCCTTAAAAGAAGGAGTACTTCTTGAAAGTCTGAACTAAAGAAGAATTCTTTGTTCCAAGTAAACACTTACATCCTAGAGATGAAAGGACCTGTGCCACACAGAGTGAGGTAAGGCAATTTTCCCAAGGCCAGATTAAGTTGTAGGGCTCATGAAACTTTGACTTCCAATTCTGGTCCATAATTTCTTTCCCAGGGTAAGTCACTTACATAATTTATCTTTCTGTGTTATTAGGATAATGCTGTTGTTTTAAAAGGTTAATCACACGGTAGCTGTGATGAATAACTAATAAAAGTGATATTGTAAAACTAATAAAAATGATGTCATAAAATGGCTTGATACAAAACAAAGTACAATATAAATGGTAAATAGCTCTTGTTGTAACCAGGAAAAGAAAATGAATTATTTTGTTTCCGCATATCCTGATTCTTACTTTTAATGAGCACATTTAAAATGCATTTTCTTGTTTTAAGTCTATTGAGTAGATGGTGTTGCAACAGAAATAACCAATCAAATAAAATACAGGGAAAAATGTCTTATCTGAGATGTGCTCAATAAACATTTGCTCAATTTGAATTTGCATAACAATGGAAAGATGGAATCTATGTATAAGCCAGGTTTTGTAAGAGGGGTTTTTTATCTAGTATTATGGTATTTTATGGAGAACTGGGTAGGTTGAAGGTTATACAGATCTCTGCAATAAGCCTAAGAGGACTTCTGTGTGTCTGTGTATATGTATATATTGTGTTACCCAGAAATCACTTAACCTTTAAGTGCTCTGGGCAGCTGAGACTGTAAGATACAGAGATGATGGCATCCTGAATTGGTAGACCTGGGAATTCTCTAAATCTATGAAGATAGATACAATAGAAATACAATCTCTCTCCTGACCCTCACTTCCTTCTCTCTTCTTCTTTCCATATACTTACCTGCATGTGTATATGTGTGTATACATATACATATATACAATATATATATTTATATATATGTATGTACACACATACAGATATATACATGCCTGTATATAAATATTTTTTCACCATTTCTCCTTCCTAGACAAGAGAGATGGAGGATTGGATTTTCTGACAGAGAACCTGAGTATGAGTCCCAGTTCTTTCATTCACTCCCTTTTTGATGTTGGCCAAGTCACTTCATCTCACTGTATCTCAGTTTCCTTATCTGTAAAGTGAGGTTTATAGTGGTACTGGCCTGACCTCACAGGACTATTGGGAAGAAAGTGCTCTGCAAATCTTAAAGCATTACTGTATATAATGTCACATGGGGGGTAGGATGATGAAGTAGGTAGGAAGCTGGCCCTAGATACAGCAAGAACTGAATTCCAGCCCTGTCTCTGATATATATTGGCTGTTTGACCCTGGCTGGGCAAGTAACAAGCTATCAGTAGTATCTTCAGAGATTCTGGAGGATTTTAAGTTGCAGGGCATTACTGATACTCATTGGCAGAGGGAGTTTCCTTACTGGATGTTTCTTTCTTTTTTTTTTTTTAAAGCAATTGGGGTTAAGTAACTTGCTCAAGGTTACACAGCTAGTCATTATTTGTGTGTGGGTGCTCATTTTCTGAGGCCGGTTTCGATCTCGGGTCATCCCAACTCCAAGGCCGGTGCTCTTACTCACTGCGCCACCTAGCCACCCCTCTGGGTGTTTCTTAAACCCATGAAATCACAGGTTTCCCCTTCCTTTCCTTCCCTACCTAAAAAAAATTACTAAACAATATTTTTTCCATAGATAATTTTATTGGTATGTACAACTTCTTGAAAAAGTTGTCCGTACTTGGTACCTCAATTCAATTCATGAAACAGTTATTAAGCATCAGCTATACTTCAGTTGGGCAACTACATAGCAGGCTCATCTTCCTGAGTTCAAATCCTGTCTCAGACACTCACTAGCTGTGTAACCTGAGCCTGTTTGCCTCCGTTTCCTCCTCTAAAATGAACTGGAAAAGGAAAAGGCAAACCATTCCAGTATCTTTGCCAAGAAAACCCCAAATGGGGCCATAAAGAGTTGGACAAAACTGAACAATAGTAGCAACGTATTTGGATACTGTACTAGATGGGGGGGGGTACCTGAAATGAAAGCCCCTGTGTTCATCTGAAATACCTGCACTTCCTCACTACTCCTGCTTTCCTAGCCTTCTTATAGTCTGTCTTCCATACCATGGTTGGTCTAGTGTCACCTTTATAGCCTCTGGTCATTTCCATGCCATGATAGGAGTGAACTTGAATGGAGGAGCCAGTTATCATGGGTAGTAAAATTCATAATATAAATAAACTTATTTTCAACCATTGTACCTTAGTCCATGGTTAAATAAAACTTCATTGAATGAGTTAAGTCATGGTATATGTCATAACTTTTTTTTTTAAGCAATTGGGGTTAAGTAACTTGCTCAAGGTTACACGGCTAGTCATTATTTGTGTGTGGGTACTCATTTTCTGAGGCCGGTTTCGAGCTCGGGTCATTCCAACTCCGAGGCCGGTGCTCTTACTCACTGTGCCACCTAGCCGCCCCTTGTCATAACTTTTTATTCTTAGAAATGTTTTTGTGAGTGAGAAGTTTTGAGTTATACTTTGATAGCTGGTAACATGGCCAGAGGATGGCTTAGTCAAGGACCAAGATGGACTAGAATGAAATAAATGGTAAAAAATATGAGCAAGTTAACCTGACTGAAGCATAGAAAGCAGGTATGGGGGTAGTGGTGAATGGGGGGAGGAGTACATCCAGAAGCAGAAGAGCTGTAAACTAGAAGGGAAGCATTGGCTTCCTAGAAGGGAAGATTTTTGGGAACTGAATGACAAAAAACAGTAACTGATACTGATTCTTCTGGCAGAAATCAGGACAGGAAAGGCTGGAAGTAGAGAGGATGAGGGAGGAGGTATTCTAGTAATACAAAAACCACTCAAAAGGAATCCCTGGAAGTGAACTAAGGAGGAGGAATAGTTGTGTAATGCACATACATTTGATTTTGTATGCTTTGTGTCATGGCTGCAGAATTAATCATTAAGCACCCTGCAAATCAGTGCAGTTATCCTCAAGCCTCACATTAAAGCCTATGCTCTTTTGTTAATTTTTAACTTCCTCAGTGCTGATTTTATGTCACTATATAAAGATATTTGCTTGGTTATCAGATTTCTGTCTGAGTGCCTCTAATTTTGGGTAAGACCCACTTGCTGTCTACAGCTCCTCCCTTACAGGAAGACTTCAGGAATTTGTAGCTGTCTCCATCTTGAGTTATTTTCTTGGTCTGTTCTACCATGGAATAATTGGAGACTTTTTTCCTCCTGTATACCTTGTCTTGGTTTGAACATACAAAGAGGTCTTATGGATGATGATCTTTCTGGCACTTAAGAGAATTTCTTTTCTAGGAGTCAGTTTCCACATGAGGTAGTGGGGCCAAGGACAAAGCCCTGGGCTTAAAGTAGATGCTAATGGCCAGTTTGCAAACCACAACTGTCCTCTGGGTTCCTCACAAATGGGCATCTTTTTTACTAGTGCTGTACAGAACTGACTTTGTTGCCTGCATCTTATTTTTAAGAGACAGATGCAAAATATACAGAGATTGGAGACAGGTGCAGTCTCACATTCAATAAAAGTCGTAGCCATCTATTAAAAGGCATTCCAGAATTCTAATCATCTCCAGATTTCCCATTCAACATTACTGGTGTATATCCCCTTATTACCCTAATTAGAGTATTTAATAGAATGTGTCTGATTGCTGTCACCACTATCAAGTATTACTTAGTCTCAGTCAAGTATAACAGGTACAAGTGATAGCTGTCAGGAGATCATTGCTGAAAGCTGACAAGACCTTTAGGCAATAGATTTTTTAAAAATCAGTGTTGCTTTCAGCAAAAGTCTGTGGGTGTCTGAAACATTTACCGGGTAAACTCTAGGTATCAGGATCATTAGAGCTGGAAGGGTCCTTATGTACTCTTTAGTCTGGCACAGGGAGACTAAGTGATTTTCCCAGGGTAACACAGCAAGTATGTGTAAGAGTCAGGATCTGAACCCAGTTCTTCCTCACTCCCAGCCCAACACTGTATCCACTATGCTATGCTTTTCTCACTATGCCTAGAGTACGGTGTCTTCTTAGATTCTTTGACTCATTGTCAGTCAGCAAAATTTATTTCCTATTCTGTACATACTCTATACAAGAAAGTTGTCTCAGCATCAGTAGAAGGCCTAGGGAGTCTGTCATAATAATTGGCATTACTGTTGGTGGAGTTGTAAACTGATCCAACCATTCTGGAGAGCAATTTGGAAATATGCCCAAAGAGCTATAAAACTGTGTTTACCGCTAGACCCAGAAATACTCCTACTAAGTTTGTATCCCAAAGAGATTTTTTTAAAAAGGAAAAGGACCTATGTGTATAAAATATTTATAGCAGCTCTTTTTGTGGTGGCAAAGAATTGGAAATTGAAGGAATGGCTGACTAAGTCATGGAATATGAAGAAATGATGAGAAGGTGCTTTCATAAAAAAATTAGAAAGATTTTTATGAACTGATGCAAAGTGAAGTGAGCAGAACCAGGAAAACATTGTATACAGTAATAGAATATTGTACCATGATCAACTGTGAATCACTTGGCTATTCTCAACAATACAAAGATCCAAGACAATTCTTTTTTTTTTTTTTTTTTGCTTTTTGGAGGGCAATTGGGGTTAAGTAACTTGCCCAAGGTCACACGGCTAGGTTTCTGTTTGTGTATTCAGTGTCTGAGGCCGGATCTGAACTCAGGTCCTTCTGACTCCAGGGCCAGTGCTCTACTCACTGTGCCACCTAGCCACCCCCGATCTAAGACAATTCTAAAGGATTTACAATGAAAAATGCTTTCTACCTCCAGAGAAAGAATTGATGGAATCTCAGTGCAGATAAAAGCATACATTTTTTTTAAAACATTTTTTTATTTTTCTTGGTTTATTTTTTTTTTTTTGCAATCTGGCAATGTTTTGCATGACTGCATGGATATATTCTATAATTGGTTGTCATTTCAGGGAGGGGAGAAAGAGAGAGAATTTGGGACTCAAAATTTTTTAAATGGAAGTTAAATGTTTTTATATGTCATTAAAAATAAACTGTAGGCTAGGTGGCGCAGTGAATAGAGCGCCAGCCCTGGAGTCAGAAGGACCTGAGTTCGGATCCGGCCTCAGACACTTAACCCACATAAACAAAAACCTAGCCGTGTGACCTTGGGCAAGTTACTTAACCCCAATTGCCCTAAAGGGGCGGCTAGGTGGCGCAGTGAGTAAGAGCGCCGGCCTCAGAGTTGGGATGACCCGAGATCAAATCTGGCCTCAGAAAATGAGCACCCACACATAAATAATGACTAGCCATGTAACCTTGAGCAAGTTACTTATCCCCAGTTGCTTTAAAAAAAAATAATAAACTGTAAAAATTTTCACCAAATAATAATAATAATAGACATTTACTTAGCACGTTAAAGCATACAAAGTGTTTTATTGAACATCAGAGAGTCAGTGTGGTTGGTAGAATGAATGGGGCATTCGGCTTGGAGCCAAGAAAACCTGGGTTTATATCCCCCCAAGACAATTTCTAGGTGTATGATTCAGAATAAATCACTGAACTTCTCTGAGCTTGAATTTCCTTATTTGTAAAATGTTTTAAGGTTCGATGTAATGGCCTTTAAGGTCCCTTCCAAATTAAATCTAAATGATCCAGTGGTTTTATTTGAACCTCATAACAGCCCTGTAAGGTAGATACCATGATGATACCAAATGATATAAGAATATATATAATATATATATAATATAAGAATATATATAAGAATATATATATAATCTATATGTATAGATTATATATATAGTGCTGTACAGTGATATACACACCCACTTATTTATATTGCATGATCCTTTAGCATTCTCTGACTCCCTTTTTTATCAGTCCACCCTGTTGACTGCAGGAAAGGAAGAAGGTCTTACAATAGTGTAAAATTTTCTCTGTTAGGTTGTCACAACCTAAAGACCAACTGTTGGTAATGAGCTTCTCCTCACTTAGGTAGTCTAGTCCTAAGGGAATAATCACAATCTGTCATTGACCCTCAGAACCTTTCCAGCCTGGTAGAAACTGAGCCTACATTCTATGGGCAGAACCTTTGGGAGCCCAAGTCATCTTCACACACCAAAGCATTGGAATAGATAGACCCTCTTAAACCTGGATCTGGGTGTATAGAAACAGACATTCCAGAATTTCCCACTAAATGTTCCTCTAGTATTCTCTTCTTGGAACTTCATTGCTCAGGTTCCTGAGATAACCTGTAGCTTTGAAAGGGCAGGGTCATATATCTGTGATTATAGTATAGTCTGTGAAACATGTCATGTGAATGTGAACTGGATGAATATAAAAATGATGACTTTATGTTTACAAGCAGAGATTGCAAGATTAGAATAAATGGCTATATAGCACCCCTTCAGTTTCTTTTCACTGTTTTCTTCTGCCAGGATTTCCCTCAGAAAGGCCATAAAGTCTATTCCTATAGCGTGGTAGCTATAACTTGTGAAGCTCTCTTCATAGATTTTCCAAAACTAAACACTAATTTAATTTCATTGGTATTCCAGTGGTTCCTAAAAAGTTTGTACTATCAAATGCTTTTGATTTTTATATTTTTAGAAAAAGATATATATTAAACTTAGAAAGAAGCCTATAAAACAAGAGGAAATTGATCTGATTTTTAAAATGTCTTTAATGTAAAGTACTTTTGAATTTTTCTAATGGGCCTCTGTTTGATTGCCATTTGATTGCATATTGGGCTGCTGATTTTCTTTTTTGACTGTCGCCCCCAAGGCTCTGTCCTGGGCCTTCTTCTCTTCTCCCTGAATACTGCCTTATTTGGTGATCTCATCGGCTCCCATGCATCGAGTGACTGTAGGCAGATGATTCCCAGATCTTATATCCAGTCCTAACCTTTCTCCTGAGCTTCAGTCTCATATCTTTTGGGACTCTCCAACTAAGTGTCCTGAAAGACAATTTGAATTCAATACGTCCAAAACAGAACTCATTATCTTTCCCTTAAAACTTCCCCTCTTCCAAATCTCCCTATTACTCTTGAGGACACAACCAGTCTCCAAAGCACCCAGGTTTACCACTTCAATGTTGTAACTCAAATTCCTCACTTTCACTTCCTCTACAGTATATACATTCATTCCAACACTAGATCTTGTTAGACCTTTACAATATTTCTTTTGCACATCTCCCTCCCTATACTCACACAAGCCACCACTTGGTTTGGATCCTCATGACCTCTCATCTGGACAATTCCATTACCCTCCTCATTGGTCTTCCTTCTTAAAGTCTCTCCTCGACTCCAGTCTATCCGCTCAGCTGCCCAAGTAATACAACCTTCCTGGACCAAAATCCAGTGGCTCTTGGTTACCTCCATGATCCAATATAAAATAATCTTTTTTGACTTTTAAAGCTCTTCATAACCTGTTTCCTTCTTCCCTTTCCAGTCTTCTTATAATTTACTGCCCTTTACAAACTCTGTGATCCAGTTGCCCTGGCCTGCTTGCTGCAATGCATGCATGTTATTCCATCTTGTCTCTAGGCTTTTATATTGGCATTTCCATGCCTGGAAATGCTCTCCTTCCTAACCTTTCTTCCTCTCCACTCCTCCCACCCCCTCCCATTTCTCTGGCTTCCTGGAGTACTTTAAGACCCAGCTCAAATGCCATCTTCTGCAGAAGGCCTTTTCCCAATTGGCCTTCCCCTTTGAGGTTACCTCTCAACTATACTGTATAAATCTTATATACCTAGTTATTTATATATTATCTCCCCCATTAAAATCTGAGCTCCTACAGGGCAAGGAGTGTTTTTTCTCTTTGTTTAGTATAGTAATTGGCACTAGTAAATGCTTAAAAAATATCTGTTGATTATATGGAAAAGCTCCTGGTGAGGAATACCATACCTCTTGCATATTAAAATCTGGTTTTTGGCTTAGAAAGTTGCCTAGGACAAGACCTGTCTATGTCCAGGTCACAAAGCTAATGTGTATTATTGGTAGGATTTGAATTCAGGTCTTCCTAGTCCCCTAGGCCAGCTCTTTTTCCACCAAACCACTATGCCTTCTTTGTTGACGATAGAGCTATTTTGAATGTCAGTGCTATTTTAAAAGCACATTTTTCTAAGTGGTGCAATGAATAGCATGGACCTAGAGCCAGAAGACCTGAGTTCCAGCTCAGGCACTTACTAGCTGTGTGATTTACTCTTGATAAATCACTTGATCTCTCTCGGCCTTGGTTCCTTCATCCGTAAAATGGGAATGATAGCAACATCTACCTCTCAAGGTTATTGAGAGGATCGAATGAGATAATATTTCTAAAGCTCTTTGTAAACCTTAAAGCATATGAAGACTAATTATTATTATTTCTTTTTAATTTTTTTGCTTTTTGGAGGGGGGAAGGCAGGGCAATTGGGGTTAAGTGACTTGCCGAAGGTCACACAGCTAGTAAGTGTTAAATGTCTGAGGCTGGATTTGAACTGAGGTCCTCCTGATTCCAGGGCCTGCTCTTTATTCACTGCACCACCTAGCCGCCCCAACTATTATTATTTCTAGCTAGCCTTTGCCTGGTGAGGCATTCTTTCAAATTCTTAGTACATTCCTTAGTATATTAGGCAGAAGATATCACCCTTCATTTCAGAGGGAAAGACTACAGCAAATTAGGATCATAGTATCAGAATTAGAGATGGCAGTGACCAACAAGACTCTCTAGTTCAACCCCCATCTTTTAACAGATGATAAAAGAAATGTTAAGTGAACTGCCCAGGGTCCATAAAGGTAATAAGTGACAGAGCCTGGGGCTTGAATCTGGATCTTTGACTCCAGGTCCAGGGCACTTCCCATTTTCACCTCTGCCTCTCATTTATTCCAAAATTTGCAGTAAACAGATGCCTTATTGGCTAAATCCCCAGTTCTTTGGTCCTGAGCCCTGTGCTCAGCCCCCTCCCTGAGTGATGCCTATGGAAAGGATGTAGGTGAAATGGAATGTGACTAATATCATCTAATGTATATTCCGAAGCCAGCTGTTTGGCTGTATGTACTTTATGTTCATATCCCAGAAGACAGAAGACAAAAGTTCCCCAAAGAAATGGAGTCAGAATGTGTGAACTTAAATTCCTGTTCAGTCCCTAGTTTTGGGACAGAAAGCATTTATTAAATACTTCCTATATTCTAGGAACTATGCTAACTGCTGGAGATATAAAGGTGAAAGATGATCTCTACTCTCAAGGAACTCACTTTTTTTCTTTTTTCTTTTTCAAATAGGCAGTTGGGATTAAATTGCTGAGGGTCACACATCTAGTATCGGATTTGAACTCAGGTCCTCCTGATTCCAGGGCTGACTGCCCTCTCCTTTTTTTCATCTTTTTTTCCTTTCTCTTTTTCTTTCTTTTCTTAACATTTTTTGGAACACATTCTAACAAAGGAGACAACATATGAACAAGACATATATAAACAAACAAGACATATCCTAATTGAGTAACCCTATCGATAAAGGAAATAAACAAGGTCTAGCACAGCTTGTTTTATTTTATTTTTATATGTTTTCTTATCACCTTCATTTCCAAATATATCCTTCACCCTTCTTGAGAGAATAGCTTCGTGACCCCAGGTTGGAAATCAATTTTTCCTCTCTTGGCCTCAGTTTCCTCTTCTATAAGATGAAAAGGGATAGTGTGGTACAGTGGAAAGAACATTGACTCTGGAGCCTGAGTCAAGTCCTAGAACTTATGATATTACCTGTGGGATCTTGGGCTGATCTGAACCTCAGTTTTCACATCTGAAAAATGAGGAAACAGATCTTTGAGACTTTTTCCAGCTCCAGATTTATGGATCTGTGATCTTATGGCAAGAAGATTTCTGTGGTCCTTCTGATTATCAAGGTTGAAGAAATAGTTCTAAACATGTATAGCAAAAACCTTTCTGTTGCATTTTCATCTCATGGAATGACCCCACTTTCTGTTGTTTTTCACTGTCATCAAGTTGCAGAGCTGAGACCAGCACAAGCTCCTCAGAAAAGATTATTGTGGCTAGAGCGGCTCATATTGCTGAGGGAGGGTTTCCGTGAATGTGTTGATTTATTGATCATTTACAGGCTGCTGAATTGAAAAGCATTTCCAACCAGGTTATAGATGTCACTGAGAAGACTTTGATGGGAGGACAAATGACTCTCCAAATGTCTCTTGAGGGATTTATTTTTACATCCAGAGAAACCTTGACTCTATTCTTATGGTTCAGGGCTGACACTGACAGGCTTCCAGAGCCTGAACATCTGTTCTATGCCCTGAAAATAGATGGCAGTAACCCTATATGACGCCTGTATGGCATGTTTGGAACAGGATTTGATTTAATATCCTCCTTGTTTCTTAGGTTGAAGGAAAGAAAACTTCTTTTGGGCTGCCTTGGGCCCATGGTTTTTGTGGTGGAGTTTTTCAGTACAAAATGTGCAGGAAGTTGCTTCTGCTATTTTGGTCTTCAGAATGAGGACTTGTTCCCTAGGTTAATCAGTACATTCATAAAATCAGAATTGGCGGGGACCTTAGAGGCAATCCAGTCTAACCCCTTCATTTTAAGGACGAGAAGACCGAAGATCAGAGAAGTTAATAGTCATCATTTAGTAGCTAGCATTTATAGAGTGCTTAACATTTGTTACCTCATTTGATCCCCATGGACACCCTTTAAGGTAGGTGCTATTATTATCCCCATTTTATAGATGAGGAAACTGAGGTACAGAAGAAGTAAATGGCTCAGTCCTCTGGGTATGATGCATCTATTAATGTAGGCTGAGTAATTAAACTTTTTTGACTGTTACATCAATTTGTTAACTTACAGCCAATTAAAATAGGCCTGTCTTTTTCACACGAACTATTGCTAAACCATGTACATCTCCTCCATTCTGTACTTGTGTAGCTGTTTGGTTTTTTAACTTTCACATCCATCCCTATTCCATTAGTTTTGCCGTCTTTCCAACCTCTCAATCTTTTTGAATCTTGAATCTATCAACTGAGGGATTATTAATCCTTCTCAGTACTGTTCATTCACGGTTTTAATAATCATGCCTTCTTTGTCTTTGTTCAAATGTCATAGAAGACAAGGACAAGGACAAGGACAAGGTGTGGCCCACCACTCTAGACAGCCTGGCATCAATCTGTTACCATACCCAGACTGTTGATTATTCAGCCTTCCACAAATCTACCCATTCTCACTATCAGAAAAGGAAAAAATCTGGTTAAGTCATTTGTTATTTTTGAAAAGTTTCTTAAGGACAAGAATTTTGTGTTATTTTATCTTTGTATCTCTACAGGGGTGGGGAATATGCTGCCTCAAGGTCACATGTGGCCCTCTATGTCCTCAAGTCCAGCCCTCTGACTGAATCCAAACTTCACAGAGCAAATCTCCTCAATAAAAGTATTTGTTCTGTAAAACCTGGACTCAGTCAGAAGGCCACATCCAAGGACCCAGAAGGCCGAGTGTGACCTAGAGGCAGTAGGTTCCCCACCCCTGCAACAATGTCTTTTATAGAGTACTTAATATATGTTTATTGAATTGAATTGATGTAATTATATTCTGTTGTGAATGGATTTCAGTCATTGGCTGCCTTGGCCTGGCATTGGTATGTTAAAACTTCATGTAATATAAATAAATGAATGGACTACCTAATTAGTTATCCAAAAAACTGAATCTAAATTTTCTCTTTCTCTATTTCTTTTCATCTATGTGTAGCATCATGGTTTCAGAAGTTTCCCAGTCAATCAAGAGTAACATTTTCTTTGGATTCTTTAGCATGCAGTTTCCCTAAACTAGTCTTCAGGGTTGTAATTTCACCCCATAAAATGGATGGTTGATACAACTTGGAGAAAAGACACTATAGGCTGACCCAACTTCAGCAGCTGAAAGAGCTACCTTACCTTATCATGGCTCTGACTGACAGCCTTTCTCCCTTTGACACTTTCCCTTCCTCCAACCCCTGACCTTTCTTTTCATTTCTTTTAAAAATATGTTTTTAGCTTTTACAAAGGGATATTTACTTCAAAGGTATAGCAATAACGAAAGTACAAACATTTCTTCCCAACACCTGAGGATCACAGTCTCCCCATCCCATCTCAGACCATCTCCTTATCCTATTTGAGCATAAAATAGGTCCTACTTCCTTGAAATTTAGCTCTTTCTCCTTTGCCATGACTGAGATGGAATTCAGTACAACAAACCTTTATTAAACTCCATGCCAAGTACCATGTTGAGGCTGTGGGAAGTGGGAATTCAAAGACAAAAACCAATCAGTTCCTGCCTTCAAGGAGTTCACATTCTACTATGTGTTTTCCAGTATAATTGACATTTCAGTTGACATTTTAATAGTTTTTTTTATTGATATTTCATTTTATATAACCTATATTTCCCCTTGTAGCCCTCTTCCCTCCTCCCAGAGGGCCATTCTGTATAACAAAGAATTTGAAAAAAATTTAAAAAATAATGAATATGGGGAGAAAAAACCCAGTAAAACTGATTAGAAAAATTCTGACATCATATGCAAAATTCTACACCCCCGTGTCTTCCACCTCTGCAAAGTAGACCAGGGAAGGGTCTTTTTATATTTCTTCTTTTTGGCCAAGCTTATACTTTGTAATTTTGCAGCATTCATTTTCAACTCTTTTGTAGTGGTTATTCTTTCCATTTCTACTGTTGTAGTCCTTGTCTATATTGTTTTCCTAATTTGGTTTATTTTACTTTGTTCATATAAACCTTTCCATGCTTCCCTGTATTCATCATATTTTTAGTTTCTTACAGCATAGTAATCTTCATTCATGTATACAGTTAGTCATATTTTCATGCTATGACATTTCTACTCTTTTTGATGTCCTAGAGTACACCCTTATATTATTTCTACTTCTTGCAATTGAGTGTTAGATGTTAGAGTGTTTTGTTGTAATACATCTTTTTGGCTAATGGCAGTATTCCTAGCTATTTTGTGTCTCCTGAGCTCCAACATTATCTCTTTTATTCACAATATAATGACCAATATTAACAATTCTCTAGGGTGATGGTTAAGGGAACTGGAAAGATGATCACTCTAGAACCATAGAGAACAGAGACCATGTAACCCAGATTCTAACTATAACAATGTAATCTTGGTAAAAAGGGTTTTTGTGGAGGAAAGAACTCAGTTGAAGAGGGTGAAATAATCTTTTTTTTGTGTCTGTAGCCTCCCCTTAGAAACCTCAGAAGCACTTTCCTATTTGTAATGATTTGTTCATTAGATGAAAAGAAAACTTTTCATTAAAACTCCCACAAGCAGTGATGTCTCTCCCATTAGCAATAATAAAATACAATTAATCCTTTGACCTTCTGGGGCTGCAGAAGTTACTCAGAGTTCCAGACTGAAATTTGCTTCCAATTATTCTTCCCTTTTTCAAGTATATTAAAAACACTCAAGATTGAAGTGATCTGAGTTCTAGCTCCATGTCTCCACTACTTAGCTGTGTGACATAGGGATGTCATTTAGTCTCTCTAGCCTCATTTGTAAAGTGAGACCTTACAAGGTCCCAGCTCTAAAATTCTATGACCATGTGCACGACCTAGGTATATAAAGGCTGATACTGTAAACAATCTGGGAGAGCAAGGAATAGTTTATCTGTCAGATTTATGGAGAAGGGAAGACTTTATAACCAAAAAAGAATTAAAGAGCATTATGAAATGCAAAATGGATAATTTTGATTACATTAAATTGAAAAGTTTCTGTACAAATAAAGCCAATGTAACCAAGATTAAGAGGGAAGTAGAAAATTGGGAAAGAATTTTTACAACCAGTGTCTCTGATAAAGGCCTCATTTCTAAAATATACAGCTATATCTCTAAGAATACAAGTCACTCCCCAATTGATAAACGGTCAAAGGATATAAACAGGCAGTTTTCAGAGGAAGAAATTAAAGATATTTATAAGCATATGAAAAAGTGCTCTAAATCACTATTGATTAGAGAAATGCAAATCAAAACAACTCAGAGGTACTACATCTCACCTGTCAGATTGGCTAAGATGACAAAACAGGAAATGATAAATGCTAGAGGGCATGTGGAAAAATTGGAACACTAATGAATTGTTGGTGGAGTTGTGAACTGATTCAACCATTCTGGAAAGCAATCTGGAACTATGGCAAAAGGGCTATATATAAGTGTATACCCTTTGACCCAGCAATTCCACTTCTAGGGTTGAATCCCAAAGAGATCATAGAAGTGGCAAAAGGACCCATATGTGCACAAATATTTATAGCAGCTCTTTTTATGGTGGCAAAGAATTGGAAATCAAGGGGATGCCCATCAATTGGGGAATGGCTAAACAAGTTGTGGTATATGAATATAATGGAATACTATTGTGCTATAAGAAATGAGGAGCAGACAGACTTCATAATGACTTGGAGAGACTTATATAAACTGATGTTGAGTGAGGAGAGCAGAACCATGAGAATTGTACACAATTACAGACACATCGTATGTGTGAGGACTCACTTTGATAGACTGGGCTCCTCTCAGCAATGCAAATTATAAGACAACTCCAAAAGACCCATGATGGAAAGGGATATCTACATCCAGAGAAAGAACTATAGAGTCTGAATGCAGATTGAAGCAAACTACTTGCTCTTTTTTGTTTTGTGTTGTTTCTTCTTTCTCACTGTTCACTCCATTGGTTATAATCCTTTACAACTTGACTAATGTTTAATGTGAAGGTATTTGGAGATCCTATATTTGATTGCATGCCTCCATGGGGGTGGGGGGAGAGAGAGGAAGAAGGGGAAGTTTGAAACTCAAGGGATTGTGGAACTGAATGTTGTAAACTAAAAGTAAATAAATTTAAATTTAAAAAAATTCTATGACCATGGTCATTCCAGAGGTTGTGCTGGCTCTAGAGTAAGAAGACCTGAGTTTGAATCCCAGATCTGCTACTTACTAGCCATGTGACCTTGGGGAAGTCATTCACCTCTCTGGGCCTCAGTTTCTTTCTTTGTAAAATGAGAAATTTTGACTTAGATTACCTTCAAGGTCCCTATCAACCCAAAACTATACTACCTGTAGCTGATTAAGGTCCATAGGCTGTTGTCCTGTACAGGTGAAGTCTATTTCATTTGCTTTTTCCATGCCTTCCAGAGGTCTTCATGTTTCCTCAATATCACTCTGTTTTTCAGCAAGGAACTTAGAAATTCCCTCAATCCCTAGCCAGTTCAAACTCTTTTAGTAGTGTGTACCATAGACTTGGTCCAGAGGATTCTCTTCAAAAGGCTATCTTACTGGGTTATATTCCAGTCACCAATCTGGTTTTCACCTTTGTAAGGATAAGGACAACCATCCAGGACACATAAGACTTTTGGAAGTAGTTCCTTAGTGTCTTCCCCAATTCGACATATTAATCTCTAGAGAAGTCCTTTCCAACCTGTGGACCATGAATCCCTGAGAAGAAATGGAATTCTTGGAAGGCATCTTTGAATCTATATGTGTGCTAAAGCATTGCCTGTTTATTTTCTTAATCAGTGGCAACTAATAGCCCAACTCTATTATGTGGGAGTCTGCAAAATGTTTTGATAAAGGAGTCCTCATACTCAAAAGTTTGGGAACTTTCATTCAAAGTTTCCTTCCTGTCCCAGCACTGAATGGGGGAATCCTTGTCATTCAGTCCTTACTGAGGGTGACCTATCCTTCTAACTTGTCTTTCCAAACCTCTTTAAAAGAGGGTGGCATATATTTGTCCAAAAGAATGTAGCCCTATAGGACTTGCTACATTATTCTAATAGTTCCTCAGTTCCCAGGTATTGGGAAACATCATGCAAATTAAGCAACATATTTCTAGAGTAACACATCGCAACACATATATACAAAGCCAAACAATTAAATTATACTGCCTTCTTTCATCAAAAATTTCAATTCAGTTAATGTAACAATTACTGAACACCCTGTTACTATGTACAAGGCTAGAGGTATATGTTCAAGAATTAAGAAATAGAGTTGTATTAAAAAGCAAAATAATTTCCTTTCCTGATCTCTTGGCAGTACTTTTGATAAGACATGAGGTAACATGTCCTTACAGGTAACCAAAATGGTCAATACGTCTGTAAAGGAGTGTTAGTTAAGGCTCTACCCAGTTCCTTGATGCTGCCAAAGGATAAGACCTTTATCTGTTTGGAGATCAGTTGGGTCCTTATCCTGTAGTACCTAACGTAGATGACATCTAGCTCACTTAAATTCAGCAAGCATCTATTAAGAGCCCACTATATTCACTCACTGTGCTAAGTGCTGAAGATACAGAGATGACAAAAAAAAAAAAAAGGTCTTTTCCCTCAAGGAGCTTATACTCTCTTTCATATTATAACATGTACATAAATAAGTAAGCACAAGATAATTTGTGAATCACACAGGCTAGGGCCTCAACAACTTCTCACCCCAGAATGCCACTCCTGAGTATAGGTTTCTTCCTAAGCCTGCCTTGGATTTGTGACCTAGAACTGTGGTGTAGGCAAGGAGTATTAGGGAAAACTATCTCACATAATTAGGGTATGTAAAGTACAAGTCTATACAAACAAGGGTGGGAGGAGCTGTTGACACTTGAATCTCACTCTCATCTGAAATGATCAAAGGAGGGAAAACTAAAAATACAGAGTTAGGTATAGAAATATATTTCACTCGAGGGAAATAGGAAGGAAAGTAGAGGAGGGAGAAATGGAAATTAGAGGGAAGGTAGAATAAGGGAAGGATTAGTCCTAAGCAAAACAAACTCTAAGAATGTACAAAAATGTTTGTAGCTCTTTTTGAGATGACAAAGAATGGAAATCTAAGGGGGTACACATCGATTGGGGAATGCCTGAACAAGTTATGCTGGTTGGTTGGTTGTTTCTTGAAGAGGACCAAAATGACGTCACTATGTTAGAGTGGAGTTTCAATGTTCCTGACTGTGATTAATCAGACCAATATGAGCTTGGAATGCTCTACCACAGGTTGGACACAAATAGTCTGTACGAACATTTGGGGTGGATTCTCAAAATTTGCTTATCTTGTGTTTCCTTTGAGCTGTTTCAATTCTGCTCTGCTCATAAAACATGGCACCATCTCTGATGTGGCAGTACTGTGCCAGTGTCACACAGTCAATTGCAAAGTTCTTAAGAGAGACCTTGAATGTCCTTGTATTGCTTCTTCTGACCACCATGTGAACACTTGCCCTGTGTGAGTTCTCCATAAAATAGTCCTTTTAGCAAGAGTCCTTTTGGATTTGAACAACATGGTCAGCCCATTGGAATTGCGCTTTCTGAAGCAGAGTTTGAATGTTCAGCAATTTAGTTTGACCAAGGACCTCAGTATCTAGCACCTTATCCTGCCAAGTGATCTTCAGAATCTTCCTAAGACAATTCAAATGGAAGCAATTCAGTTTCCTGGCATGGCGATGGTAGACTATCCAGGTTTTAAAGGCATACAACAATGAGGTCACCACAACGACTCTATAGACCTATATCAATGTGATAGAACACTATTGAGCCACTAAGGGGATAACTTCAGAGCAACTGGGGAAGACTTATGGAGAGCAAAGAGAAAAGAACCTGGAGAACAGTTTATACAGTGACAACAATACTGTAAAGAAAATTTTGAGACTTAGTAACTCTGATCGGTTTGTTAACCAACTATAATTCCAGAGGAGTAATGATGAAATATGCTACCTACTTTCTGAGAGAGAGGTAAAAGACTCAGTACAGAATAAGACATGTGTGTGTGCAAATATAGGTGTAGGTGTAGGTGTGTGTGTGTGTGTGTGTGTGTGTGCGCGCGCGCATGTAGGCATACCTTGTTTTATTGCACTTTGCAGATAATGCATTTTGTACAGTTTGAAGTTTTGTGGCAACCTTTCATTGAGCAAGTCTGTCAGCACCATCGTTCCAATAGTATGTGCTCACTTTGTCTCCTTGTCCCATTTTGGTAATTTGTACAATATTCCAAACTTGTTCATTATTATTATATTTGTTATGGTGATCTGTGATCAGTGATCTTTAATATTACTATTGTACGATGGTGAACTTAATTGATAAATGTTCTGTGTGCTCTGACTGCCGCACCCACCAACAGTCCCCAGTCTCTCTCCACTCCTCCAACCTCCCTATTTCCCCGAGACACAACAATATTGAAATTAGGCCAGTTAACAACTCTACAATGGCCTCTAATCGTTCAGGTGAAATGAAGAGTCAATTGATTGAGCACACTTCATTGTTGTTTAAGAATTTGCCACAGTCACTCCAACCTTCAGCACCTACCACCCTGATCAGTCAGCAGCCTTCAGACCTAGGCAAGACTCTCCACCAGCAAAAAGATTATGACTCTCTGAAGGCTCAGATGATGGTTAGCATTTTTAGCAACATTTTAAAATGAAAGTATGTACATTTTTTTAGACATAATACTATTGCACACTTAATAGATTGCAGTGTAGTGTAAACATAACTTTTATGTGCACTGGAAAACCAAAAAATTCATGTGACTCACTTTATTGCAGTATTCTGGAACAAATTCAAAATACCTCTGTACACATACACATACACACACACCATAGTGAATGCAGAAATTTGTTTTTCTTGACTGTACATGTTTGTAACAGGATCTTTGTTTTTCTTTCATTCTCAGTTGGGGGGTTCATGAGAGAGGGGGCAGTATTTTGTTGACTGAAAAAAATAAAATTTATTAAAAAAAAAAGAAATAAGAGGAATCTTAGGGTGTGGTGAGTACTTTATCCTAAAGTTCATGATAAAGGAGAGGAAATTTAAACTTTGTCTGACATGCACTCTAGGTTTTTGGAAAGCAGATTTCAGAGTTCAGATGAAAGCTAGATAGAATACCATGTTTCAGGGAAAATCAGCTTGTGAAGTATGAGAGAAACCCAAGAATGAAAGTCTGAAGACACAAAGATAAACAATTCCAACAAGAAAGAAAAATGGAATTTGTCTGAAGAGACCAAGGAGCATGCACCAGGAACTCAGCAATCATCTTAGATCTTTGAAATTTACAGAAGATGAAAACATTATAAGTGTGGCACAATTCTGTAAAGTATGGTCAAGAATATGAAAGCTGATGATGAGCTGAGACTGGTGAAGTAAGCTAAGGATAACAAAAAGGGTTTTGGTTTTTATTGTCATATTGGGAGAAAAGGGATCAAAGAAGCAATAGGCCATTTGCTTGGTGTGTTGAGACTATGTTACCTTACAAGAGAAGACAGAACAATTCAATTCTTATTTTGTTTCTGTTTTCTCTGCAAGTGAGAATGACCTTTACATTGGAAATGAGAGAAAGAAAATGAACAAAAGGGAGTTAATACCCAGGCTAGTAAGGAGATAATGAGAGAGTAGCCACTTACCCTTGATTAATCCAAGTCACCTGGCCTAGATGAATGACATCCTTCAGTCCTGAAAAAAATGGAAGATGTCATTGCTGAGACTCTGTTAGTGATATTTGAAAGCTCATGCCAAATGGGAGAGGTACCACAAGAGTGAAGACCAAATGCCCAGATGTTCAAAAATGGGAAGAGAAAAGAGTTTGTAAACTGTAGATTGGTGTGCTTAACAATCCTGGGAAAATTCTAGACCAAATCATTCAAGAAATGATTGGTGGATATCTATCATGGTTACAGAGAGGATAAAGATTAGCTTCTCAGTCATCATAGATTTTAGCAAAGATTTTGTTAAAGTTCCTGATATGTTTCTTGTGGAGAAAATGGAGAGATGTGGAATAGTCTATAATAAAATCAGATAAATTGAATCCATTGGATGGCCAGCTTTAAAGAGTAGTTGTTAACTGTTTAATGTCAGTGTTGTCAGACATCTCCAGTAGAGTACCCTAGGGATCTGTGGTTGGCTCTGTGCTGTTTAACATTTGGATAAAGGCATATATGGAAGACTCATTATATTTGCAGATGACACAATACTGGGAGGGATAATTGACATACTGGATGACAGTGTCAGGATACAAAAAAAATCTCTACAGGCCTGAGCCTTGGGCTGAATCTAATAAGATGAAATTCAATAGGTATAAATGTTAATGATTTGCACATGGGCACAAGAATAAGCTGGAGGAAACATAGTTAAAGGACAGTTCTGGAAAAGATCTAAGAGTTTTAGTGAAATGCAAGCTCAGTATGAGTCAGTGGTGTGATGCAGCAGCCAAAAAACAAATGCAGTCTTGGACTGCATTAAGAAAGACATGGCTTCCAGGAATAGGAAGGTGATAGTCCCATTGTACTTTGCCTTCATTGAGTTGGGTCCACAATATCCATGGTCAAGGAGGACATTGACAAGCAGGAGAATATCCAGAGGAAGGCAACAAGAATGGAGAAGGGCCTTGAGGTATAAGCATTGATTGAAGAAACTTGGCGTGTTTATTTTGGAAAAGAAGACTGGGGTGGGGTGGGGAAAGAAAGGGACTTGATACCTGTCTATGTAGAAAAGGGATTGGGCTTATTTTGTTTGTCCTCAGAAGGAAGAATCAGGAGCAACAAATTAAAGAGACCAATTTAGGCTTAATTTTAGGAAAAATTTTCCTTAATAATTAGAACTGTTAAAAGAATGAAACAGGTTGCTTTCAGAAGTTTCCAACCACAACTTGTAGAGTATGAGGATTTCTTTGCGATATTGGTTGGAATAGATGACCACTAACATCTCTTCCAATTCTGTGATTCTTTGATTTCTAGGTACAGGACAGTGTCTTTGATGACAATAAAATTTAGGATATTGGAGATAATCATTCAGCAATGGAGAGCAAGGAGTTGTTAGATAGATAGGAGAGACCAATATAATAGGAACCATGGATAGATAGAGTATCATGGAGGAAGGAATAGTCAACAGAGTAAAAAATTACAGAAAAGTTCTCTGAGAGGATAAGGATAGAAAAAGGCCATCAGATTTGGCAGCTAAGAGATGGTTGGTTATCCCTAAGCAGGCATTTCTGTTGAATGGTAGGATTAGAAGCCAAATTGCAAGAGTTTAAAAAATGTGTGGGTAAAAAGGAGGTAGAAGCAGTGAAAATAGGTGACCCATTCTTGGAGTTTGCAGTGGAAAAGTATAGAGATAGAAGACAGTAGTTTGTCAGTTTGACAGTAGGATGCCAGAGTCAAGTGATTTTTTTTTTTAGGAAACATTAAAAGATTTTGTATGTGTGTGTGTATATGTGTGTGAGTGTGTGTGAGTGTGTGTGTGTGTGTGTGTGTGTGTGTGTGTGTGTCTGTGAGAGAGAGAGAGAGAGAGAGAGAGAGAGAGAGATGGAGTGGGCCTTGGCAAGAAGAACCATCTTCAAAGGAGAGGATCAGTGCTAATGTAAGATAGGTTTTGATTTATGGAGTAGGGGAGATGAGGGGATTGAGACAGACAGCTTCCATTTTCTCCCAAAAAGCAGGAATTGCATTCTTCTGCTGAAAAAGAGGGGAGAGTGGCATTGGTAGGGGTTTTGGTATAGTTTTTTTGTGGGGGTTATAGGCAATCAGAGGAGAATAAAAGGATTGCCATGCAGCAGTGAAGGCCCCTTTGAGGCCAGATAACATGAGTTTGTAGAGGACACCATCAAAAAAACTGTACAGCTTCCTACAGGGTGTTCAGCAGTACAGGAGTAGAAAGAGAATTTAGGTAGCTGGGATGCCCAGGACTGGGGTGACCCAGGATATGAAAAGCCACAAGACAAGGGAAGTCATTAAAGTGAATATCAAGGGGAGAAGGGAGGAAGGAATGCCATAAATGAGAATTAGGTAACCTGACCAGCCTGTAAGGAAGGATATTATTACAAGGCAGCCAGCCTCATCATGCCTAGTTTGAGTGGAAGGGGAACTGTATGCTATCTGTACCTCTGGTCCTTTAGTGTCTGCTGGTGTTACCTGAACCTCACCTGTGGACTTGTGTAACCCTAGCTGCCTGGCTCCAGAGAATCACATAACCTCAGGAAAGAGCCTGGGTTAGTAATTACCCTGCATTCTAGACCATAGAGCCTTCTCTTCCAGCAGATTAGATTTTCTGTCCTTAAGGAGGTTCCCAATAGGGTAGAGCTATCAGAGCCTTGAAGTAGAGAATTCCCTACCTTACCTAAAGAAGCAAGGCCCACCTGACCAGATGGAGCCGAGGCTAAGAAGTCCTGAGCCCTTTAATTGCTTCTGTCCCCATGACACATGGTTTCATCTCTCTGTGCCAGTTTTTTCACCTGTTAGATGGGGGAAAGATTTATCATCTGACTCCTTCACAGGTGTGGTGTCTAAACAGAATTAATGACATGAGCTTCATGGAGAAGTGCTATGTAAGCAGAAAAGACACAGATCCTATTATTAATGGGTATGTAGCCTGAGGCCTCAGGAGCCAACTGTTTCATTAGAAAAGAAAACTCTTTAGAAAAGAGATGGGATGGAAACAAAAATTAGCGAAATTGTAAAAGGCGTGAGATGGAAGAAAGTGATGACTTTGGAGTCTCTCTAACTGGACACTGTGTTTCTAGAGATTAAAAGGGACAAAGTGTGCATATTAATGATGTGTCTTTTAAAAGTATCCCATATAGGGGCGGCTAGGTGGCACAGTGAATAGAGCACCGGCCCTGGAGTCAGGAGGACCTGAGTTCAAATTCGGCCTCAGACACTTAACACACACACACACACACACACACACACACACACAACTAGCCGTGTGACATTGGGCAAGTCACTTAACCCCAATTGCCCTCAAAAAAGCAAAAAAAAAGTATCTCATATAGATATATATGCATATCATATACACATATATGTGTATACACATACTCTTGCTTTCATGTACATACATACATGTATGTGTATGCATTTTGCACTTAACAGTGATTCTCCTCATGTAGTTTGAAATGGCCACATTCCTTGTCTCCTAGTAATTTTATCTAAAGTGAATATTGTCCTAGACCAACATGGAATTCAATTCTGCAAGTATTTATTGAGTTCCTCTTATTTACGTTCCAAGTACTGTGTTGGGCACTGGGGATTCAAAACCAAAATGAAACAGATCCTGCCTTCAGGTAGCTTTATGTTGTACTGAACGAATGGCAGTCCTTCTTCAAGCTGCTCTAATTATCTTTATTATGTAAAATATCTGTTTGGTTTCTAATGTTTCCTATTTTCTTAGTCTTGTTAGAGAATGTCGTGTTATTCACAAAAAGCTTTGTACTCTTTAACCATCTAAAACCTAAGGTAGACAGAAGACCAGGTGCTATTCCTATTTAGTACAGGAATATTATCCCTGGAAACATTCTTGATGAGGAATAATACATATGCTGCCTGAAACATGAAACATAGGGGATAGGGGCTGGACCTGTGTTTTTATTGGTATAAGGATCATCCTGGGTAAGTGAACTTCCTGTACTGATTCAGTTCTTCACCTTCTATGAAACCTGTAGTCAGAAAGTTGTTCAGAGCACTGAGAGGGTAAGTGACTTGCCCAGGGCCATGTTTATTGGTGGGGGATGACTTGAAGGATCTTCTTGCCTTCAAGGCCAGCTCTCTTATCTCTTATCTTCTTGCTTCATGAAATACAGAATACAGAATTAGACCTCATCTCTTCCCCACTGGGTTTCCCATCTAAATTACACTTGCAGACAAGATACAGAGGGTAGATTTTTTTCTCCTTAAAGCTCTAGGAGAATTGACTGGAAGATCTTACTATAGAGTCAGTGACTTTCTGACCCAGTCTGTCCCTGACTCAATGAGCCATGTACCATATCTCCTGAATACCAATTATGTTTTATTAGCGTAATATTTTAAGTAACCTGTATAACATAGAAAAACCCTACAAAGATGGTTAATAAAATGTTTGCTGATGGATTGTTGCAAATAGTTTTCAAAAATCATTTGCTCAGAAAAAATTCTCTGTGGCTAATATTCAGGAAAATAAGGTTGAGCTTTGAAAATAGTAAGGCTATAGTTCCTGTCCATAGCTCTAATGAAGATATCAGGCCTCACCCATTCTCAAACTGCCTCTAGGCAGAAAAGGAAAGAGACCCAAAGGTTCAGGGGGTGTACAAACTAGAATCAGGAGTCAGGAGGATCTGAATTTAAATCCAGCCTTAGAGGAGTAGTAACTGTGTGACCTTGGGCAAGTCATTTAATCTCTGCCTATCTCAGTTTCTCATCTGTAAAATGAGAATAATAATAGTACCTACCTCTGAAGTTTGCTGTAAGGATGAAGTGAGATAATATATGTAAAGCACTTAGCAGAGTATCTGGCATATGTAAGAGCTATGTAAATGTTAACCTTATTATTATTAGGTCACAGAGCCGATTGTATTGGAAGGAGAGAAAACACATCAAGTCCGAGGAAGCTTCCCAGTGGCATGGGAGTGTGGCTCTGGGAGGTTCCTAGGTGTCTCTACCTCTATGTGTGTATTGTGTTCCCTTGCTTGGTATCTCCCTTGGGAAGTTGTAAACTCCGTAAAGCCATAGATACAAAGTACACAAAGGATGGGGGGATACTGACTTTGTGTCATAAGGTTGCTAACAGTTGTGTCCTTGACATCCCCTAGCCTCTGAGCCCCTTCCTTATGTTTTTGGATCTGTAACATAGGTTGCAGGCCCCTGACTTTTTCTTTTGCCTACTGAAATCGCATTAGGTTTCTGCTTATGACCACTACCAACTCCTTCTTTCCTAAATGTTTACTGCTACTGACATCATCAGGTGGGAAGAGAACAAGTATTTATTTGGCTGATGCAAAGGAAAGCAAGAGGCAGAAAAATCTATCAAATTTCCCACTCAACGTTCTTCTTTTCTTCCTTCCTTTCTTCCTTCTTTCTTTCTTTCCTTTTTCTTGAATAAGATGTCTCCTATACAAACATTAAAATCTTACAAGATGCTATGGCAGGTGTGATCATAGAGATAACTTTGTTCAATTTCAGCATTAATCAAGGCATAAAACAGGAATATTCTTATCTGCTGTATTCAGGCACTTACTATCTGTGTGACCCTGGATAGGTCACATAACCCTGTTTGCCTCAGTTTCCTCATCTGGAGGAAGATTTGGAGAAGTAAATGGCAAACTACTCCAGTACCTTTGCCAAGAAAACCCCAAATAGAATCACAAAGAGTTAGACACAACTTAAACAACCAAACAACAGTAAGCATGTTCACCAGTGTCATAAATGATATTCTGTTTAGCAAGATTCTTTTTCTCTTTTTTAGCATCATTAGCACAATCTTTAATGAAATGATTTACCATTTCAATGATTTCTCTTTTGCCCCATTAATTCTAAGGGATTGAATTATTTAATCTATAATTAATTTTAATCCTTTTATGGTCCTTTTTAAAATAAAAATTTTATTGTATTGTGGTCAATAAAGAATGTGTTAATATCTGTTTTTTTGGTCTGTTTTGTGAGGTTTTCATGTTTTTATGACCTTTATATGGTGCCACCCAAGTTTCATTGAAAGTCTTCTTCCTAACTAATTATACTGAGACACCAGGCTTGTGGCTCAGAATTTATTATCATGGCTTGGTTTTTCTGAATGACTTGAGCAAACTGCAATGTCCAGGTTTTCTAATTCAGAAGACGCAACTGTAAGCCGTTAACCACATGTAGAGTCAACAATAGCTGTAAGTTAAAACATAAAACATAAAAATCATACAGCTTACACTTTGAGCCCACTATTTGGCTTGCAGTGCTTTTTAATTATAGTATTCACTTTGGCTGAGATTTATAATGCTTTAAAAAACAACAACACCTTCTTTCATTCCCCTTTTGCTGCTGTTTCTCTGTCCGCTATGATTCTCCAGTAATGTGGGGAGGCAATTATTTCTGTGTTTCTTATTATATCAACTTATAGAAGATATTATGAATTTCAAAACTTTGTATCTGTGATCTTATTGATATAGATATTCTTTCCACTGATAGAAATGATACCCTTCAATTCTTTTTATGATCTTTGATGATATTTTACCTTGATACTTTCTGACAATCCTCTAACATGCTACAGGCTTTCACCTGGATTTTTTTTTCCAATTTTTCAAGGGTAGAAGCACATTGCCTGGTGTTTATCTTCTAAACCTCATTCTTCCAATGTGACCAAATGTAGCAGCAAGCACCCTAGCATACCCAGGATGGATGCTAGCACAGGTTCTTAGATCTGCTTTTCTAAAGGAAAACAACTCAAAATGGGTTAACAATCTTACGTTAATCAATCAAACATACATCATTTACCTAGTTCAGGGGAAAAAGTCAACACCCTGAACTTCAGAGAATACAAACAGAGGTTACAAGCAGATAGAGAAACAGATCAGCAGACAGGGCTTCCAGCTGTCTGACCATTATATCCATACCTAGTTAGTCACCAGAGAGGGAAGCACCAACATCTGGGTTTTCAAAGCCCGAGGGCTCAAAGGCTGCCCAGAATCTCATCTGGTCAAATCATACAACTCTTCCCAAAGTAAGCCCCAAAGCAAAACTTCACATCAGGGTATATATAGCCTTCTCCTGGGTCAGAGAATTTAACAACCCTCGTGACTCACTGCCCAATCACAAAGTAACAAGGTGTGAACATTCCTGAAAAACAAGCCTCTCGCCATAGGCTCCATGTGACCACATTCAGCCTGTTAGGAGGCATAGTATATTTTCAAATCAGGGAAGGTTCTCAGAGTCACTTAAGTCTATCAAAGGGCTAAGGTGCAGGGAAGATCTTCAGATTCCCGTACCAATAACACCAAACCACTTCCTTTTATGGTGATGCCTATCATTTCCTTTCTTACATCTAACTTGTTGGTAACATGCTTCAATGTACTTAATGCTATGATGCATCTTTCCATTATTCTTTGGGCTTACTTCAATTCTGATTCTTCTGTAATTGTGGTACTTTGAAAGAATATTGGGAGTTCTTAGCCAAGTGAATTGTTCACTTGTAGACAGATTTCATACAAGTGGACAATGGGTATCTCAAAAGATATTCATTGAATGTCATGTTGTGATCTAGGCAATGTGTGTTTTTCATCTACTTTGGAAATGGCTTCCCTGATTTCTTTCAAGTGACTATGAATTTAATGGAGGAGAGTTTGTAATGTTTCAGGGTTTAATGCAGTCAGAATCATATTGTGCCTTGTGAAAAGAAGCATTTGGAATATCTTGTAATCAATAAAGAATCTTGCAATACAGAATATCATTTATGACACTGGTGAACATGCTTATTGTTGTTTGGTTAAGTTGTGTCTGACTCTTTGTGATCCTATTTGGGATTTTCTTGGCAAAGGTACTGGAGTAGTTTACCATTTACTTCTCCAAATCTTTCTCCAGATGAGGAAACTGAGGCAAACAGGATTATGTGACTTGTCCAGGGTCACACAGATAGTAAGTGCCTGAACACAGTAGATAAGAATATTCCTGTTTTATGCCTTAATGCTGAAATTGAACAAAGTTATCTCTATGATCACACCTGCCATAGCATCTTGTAAGATTTTAATCTTACATCTTATTCAAGAAAGTTTTAAGGCTGCATCTGTTCCCCAGTCAGATGATTTTAGGGAAAAATGAAGAAGTGGAATCTTTTGTTCTCCACATCTCCCAGTCAGTTGTGTGATTTTGAAGATGTGATCTGCATAAGAAAATGATCTGTGAAAGTTTGTTTCCCTTTCATGTCTTCATCAAGAATGCCTTCAATGTGTGTACAGACCCTTACACAGATTTTATAGAGATGAGAAAATAGGTATAAGAATTGTTAGTTACTAATGTCTTTTCAGAAGGCTTTTTGGGGCTCAAAGTACTGTCTGCTATTTTTCACTCTTTTGGAGGATCCCTCTCTTTGAAATACTGTGAAAATCTGTCACTAAATACCTTTAAAATGTGTTGCCTCCAATATGGTTTTCTTTTTTATGTCTCTGGTGGGGTCAGGCAACTTTTTCTGGACCGCTGTTATTTCCTCATATGTGGATCTTAGATGAGAGATTCCAAAAGAGGTGCTTCTAACATTATGGTGGATGAGAGTAGATCGTTATAGAACCAACAGCTCATGTGCTATTTCTGGTCTTCTTTTTTCTTTTAACAGATGATATCAGGATGATCAGCTTTAGCTGGGTCTCATTCCATTTTCTGCTTAAGTGCTTTTCTTGGTTTTGGGAGGCAGGATTGCTTAATATCATCTTTCCCTCTCTTCTGTAATGTTTGTCAAATAACTTTGTACGCTAAACTCAAGTTGTCCTTGGCTATTTTGGATCATCTTATCAAAGAAATGTTTTTATGGCCAGGATAGTTTCCAGATTCCTTTAACCTCTTGTTTTCCCATTGATTAAATTTCTCTGGGAAATGGTGTTATAGTCAATGTCTTTTTTCCCCCACTTACCATTTTTTTTAAGTTGACAACTTAGTTAAAAATACTGGAGCTACTATAGTCACATAGAGTACTTTCTTCTTATTTTGTCCTTATTTTAATTTGGTGTTGATTCTGACCTTTGTATCAAAGTCAGATTGAAAAGGAGCAAGTAATTCATAATAAGATTCTTGCCACTGAAAATTGACTTATTTTAAAATTACACACACACACACACACACACACACACACACACATACATACATACACAAACATATGTATATATATTTTAACATTCATCTTCTTATGCTAGCATCTGATGATGAGTGTCTCTGGGCACTTATAACTTATAACTTAGGAGACTGTGTGTTGCCAGCCTATATTCTAAGCCCTTGCAGTTTGTAAAGACTCTTATAGACCTTCTGCCTTTGTGAACTCTACATCACCTCTGCACCTTGATGAGCTGCTAGAGGAGAACTTTATTAATCAAGGAAGAATAAATTATCTTTGTTCTCTTGAAAGAGGAAATTTTCTGATGCAATTTTAGCTGTTCCTTAGCTGGACAGAAATAGTACATGCAGAATTACCTTTTGTCTAGAGCATTTTGACCAGCTGCCTGAGAATAATGAGTGGAAGATTTCATAGTTGTATTTCATATTTAAATTTCTTAACCACTGGGATAAGAAATGGGGTAATAATAGAAATGCTTATATTCTTAGCTGTTCGTTGATTGGCCTTTGTCTCATGTTGCTTTTGTAACCTACAAAGGGTCTGACACAATTTGGGCACTTTTTTTGGGGGGGGTGGGGGCTAAATAATAAATAAATAAATAATGATCAGTAAATACTTGATAAGTAATAACAATAGTTAGCATTTATATAATGCTTTAAGATTCACAACATGCTTTATAAATATTATTTATTTTATCCTCACATTACAAGGAGATAGGTGGAATTATTATCCCCATTTTGCAGGTGAATAAACTGAACCAGAGGGAGGCTGAATGACTTGCCAGAAGTCATATATCTAGTTAGTGTCAAGGCTAGATTTGAACTCAGGTCTTCCTGACTCCAGGTCCAACACTCTATCCACTGCACTACTCAGATGCTTATTAAATGACTATTAGTTATTGATTTTGGCTTGTAGTGTAATTAGTATTCTGTCTAACACTTCTTTTTAGATAGGAGAACTTGAATATGAAATTCTTCAGTAGGGCTCAGAAAATCAGCTTTGCAAATATAAGGACAGCAGACATGACTAGACAACAGTTTCTTTGAAAAAGAATCACAGGGATAGCTAGGTGGCACAGTGAATAGAGCATTGGCCCTGGAGTCAGGAGGACCTGAGTTCAAATACAGCCTCAGACACTTGACCCTTACTAGCTGTGTGACCTTGGGCAAGTCACTTAACCCCAATTGCCCTGCCTTCCCCCCTCCAAAAAGAAAAAAGAAAAGAAAAGAAAAAGAATCAGAGGTCTTGGTACACAACAAGCTCATTAGGATTCAAAGGTGTGACATGACAGACAAAAAACTCAATGGCTTCCCAAGCTACACAAAGAGACAGTCATACTATTAAGAATGGGGAATTTTGCTTCACTTTCCTTTATCCACATCAAATCCAGAGTACTATATTCCATTTCAGCTGCTACATCTGGGGAAAGATCTGTGAGAGAACTCCATCTATCAGCACAAATTACAACCAATCTCTAATTTAGTAGCTAAGCCTTAGAGAGTTTTCTGAGACTCCCAGCTAGTATCAGAGGGAGGATTTGAATCCAGGTTTTCTTGACTGCAAACCCAACATCCTATCTATTTTGCTATATTAAAAATTTTAAATAGTGTTATTATTTTTAAGAACAGATTTCATCTTGTGTATATCTAACTATCCATCCATCCATCTATCCATCTGTCTATCTATCTACTCTGAATAAAAGTAATGCTACCAAAAAAAACCAAACAAACCAGATTTCCACAAATTACCACATGACCTTTCTCAGCCTCAGGTTCCTCATGTGTAAAATGGGGATAATAACACCTCCTAAGGTGATTGTAAAGATCAAATAAGATAACAGGTAACACACTTGGTGCTATATGTAAATGCTAGCTATTAGTCACTGAGCCAGAATTGGTTATTAAAGGAAATCTTTGAAGGCTTTTTAGAGACATATATAGCCTATGAGGATGACCTTTTGGAGGGTAACTAATGCCTTCCCACAAAGTTCCCTTTGAGACCACTGTCAGAAACAGAAGCCTAGATTTGGAGGAACCCAGGGTAGCAGGGTTTTTTTTTCCTTGCCCTTTTCCTGAAAGGTCTAGTTTTTGATAATCACCATTTAGATTTTGATTTCTCTGTCCAGATAGAAGAAAAACACATGATGACTTTTGAGCTACTTACCTAAGAGGAACTGTCTAAAATATATATAATATGGACTTTGTTGGTTGAATCCAACTTTTGCCTTATGGCTTTAGTTATCATCAGAATCACCTTTTTTTATATTTCCTGACTGATCTTGATTTCCATTACATAGCTCCACCTGGATGCCCTGACAAACAGAGGTTAAGTGACTTGCCCAGGGTCACAAAGCTGGTAAGTGTCTGGGGTCACATTTGAACTCGGTGTTTACTGACTCTTCTCAGCACTCTAAGTTACAGCTGTCTGTCTGCCTAGGCAGGGTGGGGAAGCTTATGCCTCAAGGCCACATGTGGTCTTCTAGGTCCTTGGGTATAGCCTTTTGACTGAGTCCAAGTTTTACAGAATAAATCCTTTTATTAAGGGGATTTGTTAAGTTTGGATTCCAGTCAAAAGGCCACTGCCCTTGAGGACATAGAGGGCCACATGTGGCCTTGAGGCCATAGGTTCCCCACTCCTGGAATAAATGTTTGTTAAATATTTGTTGGTGTTGTCACCACTTACTGCTTTTTTTCCCTTTCCTTTTTCTTTTATTTCCTCCCTGCTTGGGGTTCTAGCTCTTATATTCAGAAACTTGGAAATATGCCAGGATCTTGTGGTGAGGAGAAAGTCCCAAATTTCCCTGTACTGGGGATCAGTATAGAGTGTAGTATTAAAAATAATGCCAGATTTATAAAAGACCAGAGCCTTTTAAAAGACATGTTTAGTGTAAGATCTCACAGATAACTTTCATGTTTTATATTTACTAGTTTCCACTCAAGAAATCATATAGATGGTTATAGGAATAGAAGACCACAGATCTAGAAGGGAGCCAGAAAGGCCCAGTAATACAGCACCGTCATTTTATAGATGAGGGAACTCAGGCCCAGGGCGATTAAGTGACCAAGGTTATATGGGTGTTAAGTATCAGAGTCAAGATATGAACCCGGATCCTCAGACCCCAGAACCAGTACTCTTTCCATTGTACCCTTCTTCTCTCTTCTTTATTCCTCACACATTCCTCTTCTATCAAATTGTGAATAGGGGGTTATACATTTCTGATTTGTTAACAAATTAGAATTCATGTGTCATGGATCCCTGACAGGCATTATGTCTAAGAATTAATGCATAACAGTCTGCCAGCCTGAATATTTTTCAACCAATTAGGCAGTGTTCTTGTCACTGTATTAATTAAAAGAAGCTGTAGTACTGATTTAGCAGCAGTCTAATTATTCTTATTTCTATTACAGGTCTGTTTTTTTCTCATTTCAGATTTATATTCACAGAAATGAATTTTCCAGAAAAACTAAAGGTATAGATAGGCTGGCCATCTTTGAACTTGCTTCAAAGATGCCTTCCAAGGATGAGTCCCTCCTTCCTAAAGGCACTAAGTTCTTTTTTTTTTTTTGAGTAGGGAAGGCAGGGCAATTGGGGTTAAGTGACTTGCCCAAGGTCACACAGCTAGTAAGTGATAAGTGTCTCATTCCATATTTGAACTCAGGTTCTCCTGACAGCACTAAGTTCTATAGGGAAGAGACAACTGTGCATCCCAAGAAAGTATTTTTTTTTTCTCCTGGTCTTTTCAAAGTTAATGTCTGGCCTCCTCTACTAATCCTCCCTCTCTGACTTTTCATTTTCCTTCCTTTGTTTATCCAGTTCCTATAAAGATGTGGCATCGTTGAGCTTGGTGGAACATGCCTATATCCCTGCTACTGGGGAGGCCAAGGCTGGTGGACCATTTGAGCTCAGGAGTTTTGAGGTGTAGTTGATTTAAACCAAATGGGTATTTAGAACAAGTCTAGCACCAATATTGAGTCCCCAGGGTGGGAGAGTTGGAGCTGCCAGGCTACCTAAGGAAGGGAGAACAAGCCTTGGTCAGAAATGAAGGTCAGCACTTCTGTACTAATCAGCAGTGGGATTGGGACCATGAGCAGCCACTGCACTTGCAGTCTGGATGAGATAGGGAGATTTGGGTCCTCAAAACAAATACAAAGATGTGGAAGCATGTAGGCAACCTACTATGGGACAAGAACTGCCTTGAATTTTTCACCCTTTACTGCAGTACCATGTAGACATGACAAAGGTAGGGAGGAGGCAGAGTGGGGAGACATTTGGGGGTCACAGATCTAGAGCTAACATCGAACCCAGAGACCATCTGGCTCAGCCTCCCACCTCGCTCATTTTATACATGAGGAAACCAAATCTTAGAAAGATGAAGTTACTTGACTAAGGTAATACAGGTAATATAGGAATTTAGGTCCTCTGGCTTCCACTGTAACAGTTTTTTTCATCCCTCTTCATTGCTAATGAACTCTCATCCTGTCCTGTATCTTATTAGTGTAGGGAACTCCTGGTGCAGTAATTCTTTCCACCAAAGCACCTTGCATCTTGTAACTAAATCCTTGGAAATTGCCTGAGGTAATACAGATTAAATGACTTGTCCAAAGTCACACAGCTAGTGTGTGTTGGGGGCAGGATTTGAACCCAAGTCTATCTGACTCCATGTCCAACACTCTTCCCTACATTCTTTTTTTTTCTTTTAAGCAGTTGGGGTTAAGTAACTTGCTCAAGGTTACACGGCTAGTCATTATTTATGTGTGGGTGCTCATTTTCTGAGGCTGGATTCGATCTCGGGTCATCCCAACTCCGAGGCCGGTGCTCTTACTCACTGCGCCACCTAGCCGCCCTTCTTCCCTACATTCTTGCTAAATTAAATAGTTGCTTAGTAAAGCTTTGTTGACTTAAATGAGTTTTCTCCAGAGCACATCAGACACAATGTTTTGCAGCTTTAGATTGAAGGGTTATGGATGGGCAGGGATCCATTGTTCTTGCCACTTTGCATCTCCTTGAACCTCATAATTAAATCAATTATATAAATTTATAACATATAAATTTATATTTATATTATTTTTATATTATATCTAAGTTATTCTAATATATACTACATATAAACATGTTTATATATAGTATTTCTATCTATAAATATAATTAAATTCAACAAATATTCACTGAATTTCTGTTGTGTGCAAAAGGCTATGCTATGCAGTGGAGGAGATTCAAGGGTTGAGATATGACATGAGCCCCATCTTCAACAAATGCAAATCACCCACTGTATTCATAGAGGGCATTCTGTTGGTTTTGGGGAGGGGAGGTACAAAGTATAGACAAGGTCAGTGTCCTGATAGAGTTCATACTCTGCTAGGGGGATAAAATACATATAGAGAACTAGGCTTCCCAATATTAAGTGTTAAATGAAGTTAGTACTTTATATATGCCTGTTGACTGACTTTAGAGGGTTGTAAAAAAGTGTTATGTGAGGTCTAAGGGGAAAGGTCATTACTGACAGGGGAAATCAAGGAAGCTTTTATAAAAGAGATGACATTTTAGCTGATCCTTAAAGAAATATAGGGATTTAAGAGGTGAAGATAGGGAGGCAGGATTTCCAAGCATTTTGAACAGGGTTAGCAAAAGCAGGGAGACAGAAGAACATGGGTGTCATGGCTAGGAGTGGAATTCATTTAAGAGAGTAACATGAAATAAGGCTGGAAAGGTACTGGTGGTTCCATATTTCAGATGGCTTTAAATGCTAGGCAGTGACATTTAAACTTTACTTGGTAGGCAGAAGAGAGTCACAGAAGATTTTTGAGCAGAGGTATGAATGATATGATCGTTTTTATGCAAAAGGAAGATTATTCTCAAGCCCAAGTTTGGCTCTTTTTAACTTCTATCCATTGGTCCTGGTTCTGCCCCGCCAGGGACCAGACTGGACAACTCCCATCAGTTCTCCACATACCAGCCCTTCGTGTCCTCCCAGTTCTTCTCCTCTGCAGACTCACTACGCCCAGCTCCTTCATGCTGTGCCCATGTGATATGAACTCATCGCCTTTCACTCTGTCCTAGTTGCCCTCTTGTGGAAGTTCTCTGGTTTGTCAATGCCCTTCTTTAAACTCTAGTGCCCAGAAATGAGTCCAGTTGTCCCGATGTAGTCTGACCAGTCTGGAGAGCAGAGGGATGACTGCCTGCTTTGCTCTCGAAGCTTTGCCTCTTGTCATGCAGCCTAAGATCACAGTAACTTCATGGCCTGTCATACAACTCTGCTGACTCACGTTGAGCTGGAAGTCCAGTAAAGGTTCTGGTACAATATTGCCAAGATAGAATAAACAGGCTTTTTTTTTTTTTTTTTGAAGGGAGGAAGGCAGGGCAGTTGGGGGTCAAGTGATTTGCCCAAGGTCACATGGCTATTGTTAAGTGTCTGAGGCTGGATTTGAACTCAAGTCCTCCTGACTCCAGGGCTGGTGCTCTATTCACTGCACCACCTAGCCGCCCCATAAACAGACTATTGACACCTAATTGCTTGTAGGATAGGAGAGGTAGTTAGGTGGTGTAGTTTATAGAGCTCTGGGCCTGGAGTCTCCAGCCTCACTTACTAGCTTTATGACCTTAGGCAAATTACTTAACCTCTTTGCCTCAGTTTCCCTAACTGTAAAATGAGAATAATAATAGCACTGGCTATGCAGTGTTGTTGTGAGAATTAAAGGAGATAATATTTGTAAAATGCTTGGTAATAATAGGTGCTATGTAAATACTAGTGATTATTGTTGTTTTAATCAGAGATGCCTGAAGTTTTAAGCTTGGGTGGCTGGTACAATGGGACAAAAAAGGAAAAAAATACTAGCTTTGGAAACAGAAGGTTTTTGTTGTTTTTGTTGTTCAGTCGTTTTCAGTTGTATCCAAATCTTCGTGACCCTGTTTGGGGTTTTCTTGGCAAAGATATTGGAATGGTTTTCCATTTCCTTCTCTAGCTCATTTTACAGATGAGGAAACTGAGGGAAACAGGGTGAAATGACTTGACCAGGGTAACAGAACTAGTAAGTTTCTGAGGCCAGATTTGAACTCAGGAAGATGAGTCTTCCTGATTCCAGGTCCAGCACTGTATCCACAGAAAAATCCTTTTTCTCATAATTTACTGCACATGGTAGCTTGGGCAAATCACCTAACTTCCCTGGACTTCAGTTTTGTCATCTGTAAAATAACAGGGTTAGGGATGACTGACTTTTGCTATGGAGCTATGATCCAGTGAACCTATCGGTGCCATCCCTGGAAATATGCAGTGACTTTAGGGCTTCCAGGACATATCCCTTCCATTCAACTCAATTCAATTCAATTGAAGAAACATTTACTAATGAATATTTGGTGGCTGGTTTTTAAAAAACTAGGAAAGGCCTCTTGTGAGAGGTGGCCTTGGGAACCAAGGGCTTTCAGGTGAGGAGACAGAGCAGTGCAGGCACAGGAGGCAGCTTGTGCAATGACATGCATATTGGAGATGGGATGGTGTGTATGGAGAACAAGCAGTCAGGCTTGGCAGGAGCATAGTGAACAAGGAGAGTGATGTGAAAAATCATCTTGCAAAGATGGGTTGGATTTAGAATAAGAAAACCTTAAATGCAGAAAAAAGGAATTAAAAAAAATTATCCTAAAATCAATAGGGAGCCACTAAAGCTCCATAGTCAGATCTGTGCTTTAAGGAATATCAGTTGAGAGCTATGTGGAATATAAACTGGAGAAGGGGAGGCCAATTAGGAGACCACCGCAATAATCAGTTGAGAGGTGATGAGACCTTGAACTAGGGTGGTGCTCATGAGAGTGGAGAGGATATGAATACAAGGAATGTATATAAGACTTGGCATATATTTGACATGAGGGTGAGGGACAATCATGAGTTGACAGCTGCTGGGTTGCAGTTCTGGATAACCTAGAAAGATAGGATATTCTCCAAATAAGGAGATGAATTGGAAAAAGAAGAGGTGGGTTTAAGGAGAAAGATAATAATTTCTATTATGGACATACTGTGTTTGAAATACCAAGAGGTCATCCAGGTGGAGGTGTCTAGAAGGCAATTACTGATGGAGGACTGAATCTCAAGAGAGATGAGGTGTGAATATAGAGATTTGGGAGACATCTTCCCTGAGGTGGAAGTTCCATCCTAATCTCAGATCTGGATTAGTTGAAATATATATATATATTTTTTAATTTACTGTGTTATCTCCAAAATCCAGTTATAACATGATTGTTATTTTTCTCCCAGGCTCAGGCTACATGAAGAAAAAGTGATTAAAGATCGAAGACATCACCTCAAAACATATCCAAACTGCTTTGTGGCCAAAGAGCTAATTGACTGGCTGATTGATCGAAAAGAAGCTTCTGATAGAGAGACAGCTATTAAACTAATGCAAAAATTGGCAGACCGGGGTATTATTCATCATGGTGAGTCAAATTTTAACATTTCAGCTGGATAAATATGAAATTAATAGATTAGCTTGAGTGGAGAACATCATTCCCAATTTTGAAAAAGAAAAAAGGTCAGGATATTCCACATTCATCTTTAGTTGACAAAATAATATGTTAGAAGTTTCTCTTTCAGGCTATTTCCTTGAAATGACTTTTTAGTTTTTGAGTCCCCTTATCCTCCTTGCAAAGGAAATGAAAATAAGCCAGGTGATCTGTTGTTCTCCCAATACTTTTAAAAATTCATGTTTCAAAGAGTTATGCAATCTCCCAAAACTTGTTTCACAGACTGTTACAAATGCACAGATACCTTGAGGCAGCTAGGTGGCATGGTAGATAGAGCCCTAGGCTGGAGTCAGTTACAAAGATTTCTCCTCTGAGTTCAGATTTGGCCTCCGAAATTTATTAGCTCTATGAACTTGGGCAAGTCACACCATCCTGTCTGCCTCAGTTTCCTCATCTGTAAAATGAATTGGAGAACGAAATGGTAAACCATTCCAGTATCTTTGCCAAGAAACCCTAGATAGAGTGACAAAGATTTGGATACAACCCAAAAATGACTCAACAACTGTGAAACCTTAGACATGTCCATAATAACCACTTCATAAATGTGCATTGAATTGAACAGAATTATACCAAACACACACATACAGCCCTAATTTAAACAAGTGCTTTGTTCTTTCAAGTACTAATCTTTTACCAGCCCTTGTTATCCTCCATAGACAATTCCTTTTTTTTGCCTTCATTATTCAATATCATGCTGCATTTTCTACAGATGACTGTATAATTGCTCAGTTTTCTGCTTTGTGTTAAGTCTAGAGAATTGAACTGTGACACATAAGTTGAAAAAACTGAGTGTCAGAGAAGAGTTACATAATTTACCCATAGTCAAACAGCTAGTAAGTAGCAGCCAGTATACATAGACTGATCTGAGGATAACCTTCAATTTTAAATGTCTATATAATTCACTCATAATTGTAGAGAGTGGAATTTTCTTATTCCATACATAGAATAATGATTATTTCATAACAGGAATATATCAGTCTTTACCACTGAATTTACTTTGCATGTATATTGTCTTGCAGTATGCGATGAACATAAAGAATTCAAGGATGTCAAACTCTTCTACCGCTTCAGAAAAGATGATGGAACCTTCCCTTTGGATAATGAAGTGAAAGTATTCATGAGAGGACAGAGATTGTATGAAAAGTAGGTTGCATCAGAAATCCTCTACTCTATTCTTGATGATACAGTTGACCAGAAAGCCCTTTAAAAGAGTGATGGGGTGATTTGGGCGGCGGGGGGGGTGTAGCTACGTGGTATAGTGGATAGAGTGCCAGGCCTGACCTCAGGAAGACTCAACTTTATGAGTTCAAATCTGGACTCAGACACTTACTAGCTATGTGACCCTGGACAAGTCACTTGATCTTATTAGCCTCAGTTCTTGATCTGTAAAATGAGCTAGAGAAGGAAATGACAAACCACTCCAGGATCTTTGTCAAGAAAACCCCAAATGGAGATCATGGAGAATTGGTCAAAAGTCAACAACAACAAAGGATGATCTTTGTATTCCACAATATTCAGTGCATTCCATCTGTTTTCTATGGAACCATTACTTAACTGCCCTTTTTAGTATAAGTAAAACAGACCACTCACTTGGTTTTCTTCTTGCAATAAAAAGGAAATGGATTTAGGACAATTATTCAATAAAAACTATTATTTCAATTATATGCCCTATAATTAAATAGCTTTAGCAAATTTCTAAAAGCAAAAGAAAAAAGATGAAGTTTCAAATTTCCATTGAAAATAAGAACTTACTTGCTGATGGAATTTTTTTCTCAATTAATGACTACCAAAATATAGGGATTTTGCTATAATGATCTATTCATAGATCTTCAATCTGGTCATTGCTGCCAAGACCCTTTCCACTATTGTTCTGGATTCCTAGGGTTGGTAGAGAAATTCTGCCCAAAGTGGCAACTTCTCCCTGACTCTGAGAATAGAATTTATTGAGAGGCAGCAAAATGTAGTAGATAATTAACTGGCTTCAGAATTATCTAAGACTTTCTTCTGACACATAGGATTGGGTTGTGTGACCCTACACAAGTCATTCCTTATTTTATAGAGGAGAAAATTGAGGCAGACAGGGGTCAGGTGACTCTATTAGGGTCACACAGCTAGCAAGTGTTTGAGGCATAATTTGAATTTAGATTCTCCTGACTCTGAATCCAGTATTCTTTGTGCCATCTAGGCGGCCATCTTAGTGCTGTCTGCCAACTCTCTAGGATTATAACTTGTAGAAGAGCTGCTGATATACTTTGGTGAAGGGAGTTTCCTCAGTGGGAGTTCCCTAAATCAATGAAGTCAGTGATTTGGAATGATTCCTTCCCTCCCCCCCCCCAAAAAAAAAACTCAAATTAAAAAAACTATTAATAATTCAAAACTGTTATCATGAACCTGAATAACTGGACTGTTCAGTAATACAGCAGCATTCTTAGGGCCTGCTGAGTTCTGTTTGAGCTATTTACTCCCATACTGAATCATTTTAGACTATTGTGGGCTTGAATTCTTGTGTTTGCTTTTTTATAATTTTTCTGCATCCTTTTTTTTTTTTTGATAGGACCTGGGATAGAATGTTAGATTTCAAGTCAGGAAAACCTGAGTTCAAAATTGACTTCAAGACACTTTTTTGAGCAGATAGACCCTGGGCAAGTCACTTAATCTTTCTCATCCTCTGTTCCCTCATCTGTAAAATGTAGATAATAATAGCACCTACCTCCCAGGTTGTGAAGATCAAATGAGATAACATATATAAAATTCTCTGCAAACTTAAAGCGATATGTAGATACTATTATTATATTTTACTACTAATTTGTTTTTCTATCAGCTATTGTTTTCTTATAACTGACAGTGTGCTTATGTCTAGAATCCTACTTCTTCCTTTCTAATCAAGATAGTATAGTCAGCTAGGTGGCTCAGTGGATAGAGCACTGGACCTGGAGTCAGGAAGACTCAAACTTCCTAAGTTCAAATCTAGCCTCAGAAACTTATGAGCTGTGTCACCCTGGGAAAGTCACTTAACCCTGTTTGCCTCAGCTTCCTCATCTGTAAAGTGAGTTGTAGAAGGAAATGGCAAACCACTGCAGTATCTTTGTAAAGAAAACCCCAAATGGGCACAACTGAAACAACCAGCCAACAAGTCAAGATAGCACAGCCCCTTGATCCCACAAGAACCAACATATATTCTACTCTTGCGGTGATCTCTGTGTTGTTGTTTTTCAGTCAGTGATCTCAGGGCTTGGCAAAAATCTCTCTCTCTCTTTTTTTTTTTGGAGGGGGGAAAGCAGGGCAATTGGGGTTGTGACTTGCCCAAGGTCACACAGCTAGTTTTGTGTTAAGTGTCTGCGGCCGGATTTGAACTCAGGTCCTCCTAACTCCAGGGCTGGTGCTCTATTCACTGCACCACCTAGCCGCCCCAAAATGTCTCTTTCTAATGAAAAAGTTTGGAATCTAAATGTATAGATGCCACCCTATAGCCTCTACATGATAGTAAGTGCAGAAGGTGCCTGAGTTCTTCAGGATGGAAGGGAGGGAAGCTATAGATAAATATGCACGTTCCTAGGAACGAATACTTCCACAGATTGAGATGTATAGCCCATTGTCTAGCTCAATCCCATGTTATTTGCCTAGTACTAATCTCTTTAGCCTACAAACACAGCAGACTTTCTTGTTAGTTCCAGCTCAGCCATTGTTATTTTTTCTGCTTTTGATCCTGTTTCTACCTTCCTTAGCACCTCCTATCTCTAGTCTTCACAATCCATGACTCATCAGCTGATTTCTTGCTTGGACCTTTGGACTTGGTATCTCAGTTTTGACCCTCACCTGAGGCTGTCCATCCAGGAAGAAGTATCCAGGAGGCAATTGGTGAGATAGGATTAGAGTTCAGGGTTGAGAAACAGGGAGGATAGGTAGATATGGGCATCACCTGTTTAGAGATAATTGAGCCCATGGGAACTGATGAGGAAGTAGAGAAAGAAGAAAGCCCAGAACAGATTAATGGAGCACATCTACATAAAGGAAATAGAGGGTGGATATTGATCCAGGAAAGCAGACTGAGAAGGAAGGAGGAGGGGAATGATGTTGATCCAGCAAAGGAGACTTCAAAAGAATGGTGAGATAGGAAAGTGAGAAAGCAAGAGAGCCTAGTGTCATGAAAACCCCAAGAGAGAGAATATCTTGGATGAGGAAATGGGCAACAATGTCAAAGGCATCCAGGATGAGGTAATGGTCAACAGTGTCAAAGGCCTGAGAAAGATCAAGAAGCAGGGGCAGCTAGGTGGCACAGTGAACAGAGCACTGGCCCTGGATTCAGGAGGTCCTGAGTTCAAATTTGGCTTCAGACACTTGACACACTTAATAGCTGTGTGACCTTAGGCAAATCACTTAACCCCAATTGCCTTGCCTTCCCCACTCCAAAAAAAAAAAAAAAAAATCAAGAAGCAGTGTGCAACAATTAAATTCAAGTCAGTGAAGATTTAAGTGTCCACTATGTGCCAGGTACTGGTGCTAAGTACTAGGAATACAAACAAAATAAAAGACAGTCCCTGCCCTCAAGGAGCTTACAATCTAATGAGGAAGACAGTTTCCAAAAAGAAGCTGAAAGGTGGGGGGTTGAAGGGAGGAACCTGGTGCAGGGATATGATGTTCCTTGGAGTCAAAACCAAGCTCAGTTGCTAATAGAAAATGAAGAGTTACTTGCTACACAGGAAAAACCAATGGCTATGTAATAAGATGACCTGGATTACCATCCCCCATTTGCTATTGTTGGACACTACTCCACTTTGCCCTTCCCTTCATTGATTTGTAAAGCAGAGAACTCCACCTTCCTCTCCCTTAATTGATCTGTAAACAGGCAGGACCCCCACCCCTTGCTTTCCCTTGATTGATCTGTGGGCGGGAGTCCCAGCCTAGGGTTTCTAGCTAGTGGGAAATTCAATATATTGGTCAGTATACTGACCAATCACTGTAGTTTCAGCTTACATCACTGTAATTTCAGTTTATGTAACCTGGCTATGTACCCCCAACAGTCCCCTGGTAATAAAATCCACTTTTTAAACTTAATCTTGGGGATCTTCTGTCTTGGGGTACAACACTATCAGTGTGACTATGGGCATCTCTCTCTTGACTTTGGCATCCTGAACTATTAAATGAAGGATGGCTTCTGAGGTCTGTTCTAATTCTAAATATATTATCCTGTGATTGAGGAAAAGGTCATTATGAGACTGATGAGAGAAAAGTTTCAGTTATCATTAAAGGCGGGATAGCAAGCATCATTTGAGAATTGAGGGGGAAGTGAGGAAGTAGAAGCAACAAGCATTAGTCCCTCCACCCCAAGATATTTGGCAGCGAAAGAATGGGAGTATAGAAAGATAGCTTGAGGGGATGGACAGGCCAAGTGAAAGGGTGTTACTATTACTGCTAATGATCATAATAACTGATATTTATTTAGCACTTTAGAATTTGCAGAGCACTTTATATGAATAATCTCATGTCAGCCTCACAACGACTTGGTGAGGTGGGTACAGCAAATATTATCATCTCCATTTTACAGATAAGGAAACAGAAGCTCAAAACCTGTCTCAACTGAACCAAAAGGCATGGATCTTAGGACCATATTAAAAGGGATCAGTATATTGTAGAGTAGTGACATTGCTCAACCCAGTTTAAGAAATTAGAGAGATGGGGCAGGAGGGTGGAGGAGAGAGAGAGACAGACAGACAGACAGACAGACCCACCCAAGATAGTTGAAGACAGCTGAGTGAGGATTGATATTTCATTTCATGGAGAATCTCTGCACCTTTCTCACTGAGTGGATATGAGATAGCAATCCTCACTCAACAGGTTTCAACCATCTTGGGTTCTGTCTCTCTCTGCTTCTCTCTCTTTCTGTCTTTGTCTCTCTGACTCTGTCTGTCTATCTCTGTCTCTGCTTCACTTTCTTTCTGTCTTTGTCTCTCTGTCTCTCTGCCTCCCTCTCTCTATCTAGCTGGCTCTCTGCCTGTCTCACTCTCCTTGATCTCCCTGATTTCTTAAACTGCTCTGGTCACTATTACCATTACCCTGTAGTATACCCTGCTAGGCTGTGAAATAGTCAGGACAAGGATCCGATGAAAATGTGCAGAGAGGCACCATGTGATCTGCCTATGAATCCCACACTGAGTATGCCTCAGTCAGAACTCACACCCAGCCCTTCTGACTCCTGGTTACTCCTTGTTCCACACCACCATGTTGCCTCTCATTTGTTTGCCCTGTTCTCTGTTTGTTTTGGTTCTTTTTTTTCTGGTCATTTTCTTTGTGTTATTAATAGTTCTTTATGAAACTGTAGTTTCTGGCTGAGGTTTTACCGAAACTTGCTGACTTCTTGTTCATGTTGTTTACATTGCCTTTTCTTTCTATTATCTCTTGGAGCTTGTTCACAGGTGGGAAAGTGGCTCAAAATAGAGCCAAGTGTTTTTCCTTCCTCCTTACTTTATGTTTGGAGCTGATCACCCTGATTTTTAGGTGCAAAGGACATACCACACAAGAAGAATCCCGGTTTTTTAAATGAGGAACTCTATGGAATGTGACTTGTAGGATAAAGAGTTACCATGGGCCAGTTTATTCCTCCTGCTCCTACTCCTCTTGTTACAGATGTCCTGTCTGACAGCTGCAGGGAGGGCTGGCTTCTTGGACCATTTCCTCCTGACAGCAACAGAAGGAAAGTCTAGAGACTTAGGTATAACATCACTTAATTTTCTCAACTATAAAATGGAAGGTTTGGACTAGCTGGCCTCTAAAGCCCCTTCTGGCTCTAGAGCTATGTTCCTTTGATCTCTGGGATTCGCATTTTGAGGAATCTATCAGAAAGCCTTTATCTAAATTCATAAGAAGGCTTATTTTTATTTTTCAATCCACAGGCCATTCTTATCAGTTAGGATTTGAAAGCATTTCATTTCAGATAACTCAGTGGGTTAGCCTTCATTTATGCAATGCAGACAGAGGGTTTTAAGCTAAAAAGTGCTGTAACTATATTTCACCCAACCTTTTCATTTTATAGATGAAGAAATTGAAGGACAGACAGGTCAGTCCTAAAGGACCTAATTTCTGTTGTGATCTTGGCAACTGGAAGAAACCACAGAGTAGCTTTCAGCCAAAAGCATAAAGGAAACTTTGCAGAGACTGCAGTGAGCCTTGTGACTGTATGGGAAGTCTCTGATTTCTTCATCTCTAAAATGGGAATAATAATTCTTGGGCTACCTCCTTCACTGAGTCATTAAGAATAATAATGGTTCCCATCTGCTTTTAAGGTTTCCAGAGCACTTTGTTTCTGTGGTGGAAGCACTGCTAATATTCCTAGATTCTTAGTTAACACATATAGATACTGCATGATTGACATTGTGGACAACTTCATCACCATATGATAATGCATATAAAATGCTTTGTAAATTCTAAAGTACTCATTGTTCCAGAGCTCCCAAACCCCAATATTTCTTGATATTTTTCTATTCATCAGATTTGGGTCTAAATAGCTTTTGGCTGTTTTCAAGAAAAATTAAACAGGTTGGGTCACATAGCTAGTAAACTTCCAGGGCCAAGACTATAACCCAGGTCTTCTGATTTCAAGGTCTTTGCTCTTAGTCCCAAGCACACCTATTATAAGGAAAGAGCTCTGTAAACTTCAAAGTACTTAAGCATTCATTAATCACTAACTATAGCCACTCTGTGCTAAAACTGGGGTTACAAATATAAACAAACAACTAAGAATTAACTTCACTTTGGAATAAAAATATTAATTAGTGCATCCCTAGTCTACTTTACCTTCCATTCAGTAGCAAGTGGGATAAATGGATGGTTTAGAAAAGCCTCGAAGTTGCTATTATCTCTCTGTACTCTAGAGTTTGGCCTCCCTGATCAGAAGTTTAAAATCTTGCTGATCCTCATCCATCAGGAACAGGTCCTAAAAAAACCAAGCTCTCCCAGTCCAAACTCATAGAAGGTAGAAAACTTTCCATTTTCTTTGGTCATTTCTCTTTGACTCCTGTTTCTGAGGAAGGGGTAGAGACCAGTCCTTCGACCTGTGATTAATCCCATGTCCTCCAGTATCTTATGAATTTGATCTTCTTTTGTTCAGCTTTGATCTCCCCCTTTCCACTGAGTATCACTCACTGCCTAGGCTCGGGTCTGTGTCATCTTTAAAGGTTTTCACTTTATTCTGCCTTTCCCTCAAACATCACCTTCTGTCTTCCCTTTTCCTACCAAATTCCTGGGAAATCTCATTTCTATTCATTGCATTTTCTCCCTTCCATTTACTTCTTGAACCCTGGCTGTCTAGCATCTGGCCTGATTCTTATGACCCAGTGATATTCTACCGTGTTCATTTGTGTAACCATTCTCCAGTTCACGGTCTTCTTCTTTAATGCCAGTTCTTTGCTACCACACAAAGTGTGGCTGTGTACTTTGTGGCATGTGTGGGACCTTTTTCTGTGTCTTTGACCTCTGTGGTTCATATATTAGGGTGATCTTAAGGTCCTGAAACAGTTCCACTCAAGGTTAGAATCCATCCATTTATATAATATTTTAAAAATTGCAGAGCATTTTACATGCATTCCCTTATTTGATTGTAGCCCATATACTCTCAGAAGACCCTAATCCCATTTTCACTGTCATAGACAAGTTAGGTCCTCTAGCAAGGCAACCCTTCGGGGTAATGAGGGTACTCTCGAAAAATGAAGGGTGATTCTCTAATTCTATGAACTCAAACCCCTATTCAAGTTCATTCTCTCTAATTAGTTGCCAGTGATTAGACAGGTAATCTAATGGTCTTTTCTCAGTACCTTTTCCTTTACCTCTCTATAGCTTTGAATAGGCAACTAGTTGGCTCAATGGATAATATTGGACCTGGAGTCAGGTAGATTTAAGTTTGGATCCTGAATCAGATACTTGCTAGTAGCATAGCCCTGAACAAATCACTTCCTCTCTGTCTCAGTTTCCTTGTCTGTAAAATGAAGGTAATAGCACCTGTCTCCCAGAGTTGTTGCAAGGATAAAATGAGATCTTTATAAAGCTCTTTGCAAACTTTAAAGTGCTCTTATATAAATGTTTATTATTATTATATAATTAGGTCTTCATGATAAGATTTACCCTCTTCCTTATGGTCAAGCCCCCTGAAATAATCTGGAGAGAATTTTTTTGTACCCATAAACACGTATAACACTTTACAGGCTCTGATTTCTAAAGCTTGTCCTTAACCAGAGGTGATACACCGTTCACTTTGCCACACTTGGCATTGAAAAGACATTAAGTATCTTCAAATTCTCCTCTTGAAACTGGACACCATTTGCAACATAGTCTGAATCTGAGTACTCATTATACAGCGTTAGTTTATTCCTTTTGCAAGGTCCAGAAGACCCCAGTTTTTTTTAAGAGTTGTGCAACCTTTGTTTGATGCAAGACTTGAGGGAGAGTCTGGAGTTGGTGAAAGAAGAGGAGAAAGTGTGAGATGATTGCAAATGTCTGCAACAATAAGAATATGTAGAATTGAAAAGTGAACTTTAGAGAAGTATTTGGAGCAAAGGAAAATAGCAGAAGTTTAGAGAAGGGATAGAAAGCCTTCAGTGAGATGTTTCCCCTCATTTAATGCTCAGCCTAGATGTAACAGCACACTGGAATTGCTCTTAGTGTGGGGGCTCCCTGTTATTAACTAGATTGTAAGTAAATCCATTTATCCAAAGAGGGTGCTGAGAGGTAAGTCTGGCTTTGTTGCTCCACTTGTTAAATGAAAACATCCCTGGTTAATTACAGCCTCGTACAAAAAGGAGATGGGGAGGGAGTACAGATTCATTGTTTACTAAATGGAGAAAAATACCAAATTAACGAGAAGCAAGCACTTGTTAATTTTAGTTCTTCAAAAGGGTCTTTGAAGCTTTAAAGGATAAATAAAAACATGAATATGCTGTGTTCAAACAAGGTTTTAAATACTGAACAAATCTTATTTTGGGGTCAGTATAAACATTTGCAGAGATCTATTTATATGGACCTGTGATTTGATTAATGGGTGGGAAACCTCCCAGTGTGGAAAAATCCCATCACTGATGCACTTTAGCAGTTTATCTGTAATTTATTAATCGATCAATATGAACTTATTAAACTTAGAGAGTGCCAGGCTCAGTGCCAAGCTCTGGGGATACATACATAGAAAACAAATCCAGTACCCACTGTTAACTGAGCTTACATTCCAATGTGAGTCACCCCAGGTGCCGAGTTTAAATGAGTTGTCCATAATTACACAACTAGTATGGTCGATATAGGACTTGAACTCAGTTCTTTCTGGCTCCAAAGCTGGTCTTTTATATACTGTACTATGCTGCCTTTCAATAAGATTTATATTGTTATCACATACATTTGAGTGATAATGTCATAAATGGAATTTATATAACATTTTAAAATTTGCAGAGCATTTTAAATGCATTCCCTTATTTGATTGTAGCCCACATACTCTCAGAAGACCCTAATCCCATTTTCACTCTATTAGACAAGTTAGGTCCTCTAGCAAAGCTACGTTTTCCCTTCAGGATTATAAGGGTACTCTTGAAGAGTCAAGGGTGATTCTCTGATGCTATAAACTCAAGCCCCTATTCATGTTCATTCTTTCTAATCATTTGCTGGTGTTCAGCATTCTAGTTTCAGATAACCAATTAAATGCAATTAGCTTTTACAAAGGGAGAGTTACTGAGAAGTCACAACACAAACATTATCCACCAATACCACCTCATTTTCTGGGGAGAGTGGGCTCAAACTAAAGCATCTGTCCCAAGTTGTTCACCAAGTTGCTTCTGAATGTGGTATAGTCGATAGGATCTGACTGTAGGATCGGTCCAGCTGGTCTGAGGCCTGAGGTTTTGCTGATGGACCATGGATTGTCCTAGACTCTGATCACCCAACCTCTAGTGGTTTGTTCTCCTGACTTTTTGAAGCCCAGTGCATTAAACTCACACCATCGAAGACTAATCTGTACCACCTCCAATATCCCTTCACCTAAGGCAGGAAATAGACACCACAGAGACAAGCAACAGAGGAACCATGCACTCTTGAACTACCAGGCAGCAGCAACCCCAGTGGGACCTGTTTCCTCAACAGAACATTTATAGCAGTCCTTGCTGCCTCACTCAAACAACCAGGCAGCAAAGAGAAAATGCCTTGGCCGATTAGTGCCTTTTGAATACGTTCTCAGTTCTGGTTCAGCAACCAATTGAAAGGCTTCTTTTCTTCACATGGTAAGCAGACTGGAAACAAGCTCTAACATGCTCTGAATTGAGGAGGAGAGCCCCTTCCATTATATGTCATCATTCCCTGAACCTCTCCCACATGTATCAGCCCAGCAGGCTGCACATGACTATAAAGACAGGTTTCATAGCAATGCTGTGAGGTGAGCACCACAGGCTTCTCCCTCTCCCCTTCCCCATTCACAAATGAGGAGAGTGAAGCAGTGAATAAAGCTCAATGACTTGCCTGTCTCATAACTAGTGTAGAGGGTGGCATTTAAATCCACGTGATTCTGCCTCCAAGGCTAAAACTGTATCCTCTATACCAGGCAGCCCCTTGAAAAGCTCATAGAAATCAAAGAAAATTCCTTCTTTGTCCCTTCCTTGCATTTGCTTTCACCTAATTCCTGGTGCCCCCTACAGAGATGGCCTTGATTTCACTTTGGACCTGTAAAGACTAGTTAACCATTTCCTATAAGGGCTAGCCCTTGATTATGTATACTAAAGCAAGGGAGCAGTGTTGCAAATTTGAAAAAAAATTGTGTTTAAATTTGCTTTTGAAACTTTTATTTTTGGACTTCCAGATGGATGTAGCTAGAACTGATATTCTGAGAATTCCCCACACTTATAGCTGAGTAGTGAAGAAATTCGGAAGATAAAGGACCTCTTTACAGAGCTGTAGAAAACCTTTCCCATTTTGCCCCTCAGCTCAGAACTTGTCCAAACTAGGACTTTTTGGTTATAATATAGTCTAAGAACCCAAAACACCAGCCTCAAACAAATTACTTGTAAGCCCGTTGTATTTGTTTGTTTGTTTTAATCCTTCCTGAGTTTGGGGATATAATTAAATTTTTTGGTTTTTAAAGATCTCCTGCTGGGTATCAGGCCATAAGGAATAGTCAAAGTAAATTGGAGACAGTTGTGTCAGCAAAGCACTTTATCATCTAACTGATTAATTATCAGTTGAACTTAAAAGCAAGCTTTGTGTAAATGAGTTTAGCCTTAGCTATGATCCCTTACAATGGTCATTGTGCTTGGAAATAAATGAAGTGATAATTTTAAGATTGAAAATAGAACCAGGGCTGACTGATGGATTTATTGTCTGCCAAGGAACAAGTTTGGAGAGTCTCATCATTTGATTGGCTTCTGGATTATGAATTTTTTGGTCATGCAAACTATTGAAGATCTACTCAATGTCAGATAGGTTTTAATCTATGATCTTTCTGAGTTGTGGGAACATTAGCAACCAAGGAGATCATAGATGTGTAAAAATCAGGACAGGCTAATGTTGGTATAATGTTGGTATGCACCCTAACAGGAGGGAGTATGTGCAGATTACAGACTGTACTCTTTGTATCTTGTTTGCCTCTTAACTGTGCACTCTCACAAATCTTCCTCCTCCTGGATATACTAGCTTCTTAGCTTTGCTATTCTACCCTAGGGCCTTTCAGTATAAATATGTATAAATACATATACACACAGATACATATGGTATTATGTTTTACGCATATATATATATATCTAAACAGATAGATACATATATGTGTGTGTGTATGTGTACACACATATGTATTAACTTTTAAATTTATTTCCTACTTAGGATTTTTCTTTTCTGTATTCTCTTAGCCATTTCCCCCTGGCAAAGAAAAGTGTAGCCCAGCTTTCTCATGATGATCTTACAGCTATTTGTGGGGGAAAAAACAAAAACATCTTGCAGCCTTTGAGTGATTTTCATGCCACAGAATTTTAAGTCTCATTATCATTTTGTTAACTCTTATCTGCATTCAACTTAGCTGGTTAATGTCCTATAAATGTTACCTATAATTGAATCCAGTACTTAGACTAGCACCAATTATAGTCAGAATGTCACTCCTGCCTTTGGATAGAAATTTCATTTTGTTAAGGCTGGATTAAGTATTTTGAGTTTTTTTCCTTAAAAATGAATTTCCTGTTTATGAAAGCTTTATTGAATATAGCTTTTTGGGATATGTACAGATTTTGAATGGTGAACTTGGGCAGTAACTAAAACTGTTTGTTGCTGTGGAAGTAGAAATCTTCATCATTTTATATGAAACTGAGACCCAGTGAGGCTACATGAATTGCCCCAGGACATACAGGTATTAAGTGTCAGAAGTGGGATTTGATTCTATCTATTCTGATTCCTCAACCAGGGCTCTTTCCACTATACTATGGTTGGCAATGGTTATATAGATAGGAAGTGGCAGAAACCAGACTTTTACTTTTTAGATGTTCTTTCTTCTTTCTAACTCTTTCTTTTTCTCTCTCCCTTCTTTTCTTTTCTTTTTCTTTTATTTATCTTTTCTTCTTTCTTTTTTATTTATTATGGACTAAATCACCTACAAACACTAACATTTCAACATACAAAACACTCAAGAAACTTGCATTATTTATTAAAGAACTATATTTTATATATGTTAAATTTTAAAAGGTTATATGAAGCTGATCTTTGTCTCTTTCTACGCTTTTAATTTTCTTCAGCATTTTAAATATTGTTTTAGTTATGCTATTTTTTCATATCTATCACTACCCACTAAGTTACCACCTCCCCTCCCTCTCTCTGAGTACAAGTCCTCCAAATGTACATCTTCCAACAAAACAAATCAACACATTGGCCACAGCTGAGAATTATGATTTTCTCCAGAGCATAGAAAGCCCAAAACCTTCTCAGAGGAGAGTTCATCCTTTGCAGGCAGAATAATGGTTTCCTTCGCTTCTCTTTCCCTATAGTGTTCTTCCTGTTTCAGTTTTCATTCAGTGAAGTTCATAGATATCTTTACATACTTGTTCTCTGTCATATAGTCATGTATGTATATATAAACTATGTGTGTTTACATATGTGTAAAACGTGTGTATAATACATAAAGTATGTGTATGCATATATTTTATATATATAAAATATATGCATACACATACATATATATATATATACACACATATATATATCTCACGCATGTGAAGCTTTGAAGGTACCTTATGATATAAACACATTGAGCAGTGTGGCAGAAAGGAAAAATCATTGCTTCTGGAGCCAGAAACTGGGAGTTACATCCAGCCTCTGTATCTCCCTACCTGTTTGACTTTGAGCCTCAACCTCCTTCATCTGTCAGATGAGACCTGTGACATCCTTTGATCCTATGTACATACTATAGGGGCAGCTAGGTGGCATGGTGGTTAGAGTGCTGGGCCTGGAGTCAGGAAGGCCTGAGTTCAAATGCAGCCTCAGACATTGTGTGACCCTGGGGCAAGTTACATAACCCTGTTTGCCTCAGTTTCCTCATCTGTAAAATGAGCCGGAGAAGGAAATGGCAAAGCACTCCAATATTTTTGCCAAGAAAACACCAAATGGGGTCACAAAGAGTCGGATGTGACTGAAAATGATTGAAGAACAACAAATATACTTCTAAGCCATTCCAGGAGCTGCCAGTCCTAACAGTTCCCTTTGTCTTTTCCTTCCTTATAATGCAGCATCTTCCTCTTTTGACTCAAATTGAGTTTTTTGTTACATTGAGTTTCTTGATTCAGCTGTATTAATGGAAAAATGAAATCAGCATCAGCTCACACATATTGCCTGACTCTGGTTAGTGTGCTATGACAGGGAAGGACGATCGGTTGGAAGCCCTGGCTCAGGTGCCTCACCTCACCCCCAGATCTTAGTGCTCTCTCCATCCTAAAATGGGTTCATACTTAATTACAAAAAACTCAAAAACTTTGTACCTGCTGTATACTTCCAGTAGGATTTAAGTTCCTAGGAAGACAGAATGATACACACACACACACACACACACACACACACACACACACACACACAGATATTTATTTGTTTGTTTATTTGTTTATAAATGGGGCAGCTAGATGGTAGGATGGATAGACCATGGGACCTGGAGTCAGGAAGATTTATCTTCCTGAGTTCAGATCTTAGACGCTAGCTGTGTGACCCTGGGCAAGTCACTTACCCCCCTTTGCCTTAGTTTCCTCATCTGTAAAATGAGCTGGAGAAGGAAATGACAAACCATTTTAGTATCTTTGCTAAGAAAAACCCAAATGGGGTCACAGAGTTAGACACAATTGAAAAATGATGGAAATATTTTGCTATATGCATCTATCTATATCTATATCTGTATCTATATATATACATATATGTGTACGTATATGTATATATACACATATACATATATGACATGTGTGTATATATACACCTATATACCTCTCTTGATATGGATATAGATATAGTTACATAGGTAAATCCATCTGTGATCTAGGCAGTAAGAGCTGGAGGTACAAATATTAGCAAGCTAGATAACCCCTACCCTCCAGGAGCTTACATACAAGTATAGGGAGGCTTCACATAAAAGTATGCTGCAAAGTTCCCTGGGGCAGCATGATTTAGAGATAGTCAGGAAATGAAGTAGAGACCCATATCTGGGCAAGATGGGGTCACCTATCAGAACCCAGGCTGGTTTCAGCAAAGGAGTCTTAAGTTTCTGGAGGGAACAGTAGTTCAGAGATGACCCAAAAGACTCCTGAGCCTGTTGTCTTAATGGCTGCTTTTGTATTATCAGTGCCTAAAAAATGCCTAACAATAATTGAAATGAAACATTCTATGTGCACCAGACAGTGAATTTTTTAAAATGTTCACTGAGAAAGTAAGTGAATGCATAAGAGCTCCATGAAAATGATGAAGGATGATAATTATAACTTTATTAGACCTTGACTATAAATGTTAATATGTAAAAGTTTTGGATGAATCTGGATTTCACCCAATAAACAGGAGAAGTTTGGAATTTCAGACACATTTTTCTATTTAATAATGATAATAATAGCAACAATAATGCAACAATTATAATAATGATTATATAACAATATATAACAATGCTAACCATTTCCTCTATTATTGATAATAATATGCTCCAGAGGGCAATATTTGGAATAATGGGCTTAGATTTCAGAGAAATAGACTTTGACCCAATGCAAGAAAATTTTCCCTAACAATTAGAGCCTTCTGAAATTAGAATGGACTCTCTAGGGAGGTAATGGGCTCCCCTTTCCGGAAATCTTTTAAGAAGAAGCCAAACGATCCCTTGTCAAGTATGTAGACAAACTACTATTTGAAAATGATCTTTGGACTAGAAAGGGCAGGAAAAAAAATGACTAATAGTTGAGTCAATACCCAAGATAAGTAAGAGATAATCCAACTGTTCTGGAAGAGTTTAGGATCTAACCTAGATGAATCATCTCTTGGGATGCTGAAGAACCTGGTGTATTAGACTGCAAATTCCATCAGTCATTTTCCTGACCATGTCACACATACAACTCCTCTTAGCTCTCACCCATTCAGTAAATTTCAGTGACTTCCCATTGCTTCCTGGATCAAATGTAAAATCTTCTGCCATTTCAAGCCCTTCACAACCTGGCCCCTTCCTGCCTTTCCAGTGTTTTTACACCTTATTTCCTGAACCTAAAATCCAACTGCATTGGCTTACTTTTAAGCTCCTGTAGGCCTTTGCCTTGGTTGTCTTCCCATGCCTTGAATTCTCTCCTTCATTTCCACCTCTTGGTTTCTCCGGTTTCCTTTAACTCAGTTCCTGCTCAATTCCCACCTTCTGTAAATGGAAGACTCTCCAAGGCTGCTCTGCTGCTAGTGCCTTCCCTCTGAGATAAACTTCTACTTTGTCTATACCTTGTCATATCTAGTTTTATTTATTTTTTTTTACTTATTTATTTATTTATTTTGCTTTTTGGAGGGCAATTGGGGTTAAGTAACTTGCCCAAGGTCACATGGCTAGGTTTTTGTTTGTGTGTTCGTTAAGTGTCTGAGGCTGGATCCGAACTCAGGTCCTTCTGACTCCAGGGCCGGCGCTCTACTCACTGCACCACCTAGCCGCCCCTATATCTAGTTTTATACATGTTCTCTCGGTCATTAGAAAGTAAGCTACTTGTTTTTGCCTTTCTTTGTATTCTCATCTCTTGGCACAGTGCTTGGTATATATTCCTATGAGCCTAAATAAATGCTTGTTGACTGACTGCTACTTGAAGGATCATGATGAATAAGGAAGGGGACTGGAAAAGGGAAAATGTCTCAGATTTTGTTGTGTTTTTCTGCAGGCCAAAATAGGTTGGACAGCATTCCTGGCAAAATTCTGGAATATGCTATGAAAGAGAAAGTAAACATCTAAAAACAAGGAAGTGGTAGTCAGGCTTGGGACATGAAAAAGAATCTCCATGGTTTCACAAAGACCATGTCATGCCACTCTAACCTTATTTCCTCTTCTGAATGAGTGAGTAACCTGGAAGATAATATTAGAGATGTTATTTAATAAATGTAGAAAAGCACTTGATAAATTCCATCAGGCTCTCCCTGTATAAAAGAGAGAGATGTGGTCTAGATGCAAGTCTAATTAGGTGGATTTGGAACTGATTGAAGGCAAGACCCAAAGAGTAATCATGAATAATCACTTGTCAGAATTAACAGTGATCTCCAGTAGGGCCATCAAAGATCTGGTGTTGGCCCTGTGCGGCTTAGCATTTTTAATAACTTGACTTTATCATAGTTGACATGCTGATCCAACTTGGAGATGACACAAAACTGAAAGGAAAAGCTGTCACTGGATGACAGATTGAGAATTCAGAAAGGTCATGATAGGCTAGAAGAGGGGGTTGGCAAACAGTGGCAAGTGCCCACTGACTGTTATTGTATAGCTAAAATAGTTTTGATATTTTAAAGTAAAGGGTTTTTTATTTTTTAAATGTACGTACAAAAACAGGCAGGCTCAAATTGGCCTTCAGCTCACAGTTTGCTGACCCCCTAGGCTAGAATAGTGACCTGAATTTAATTTTAAAAAATTAATTAGGGATAACTATAAAGCCTTATACTCATGAAGTCAGGGTTTTTTTTTTGTTTGTTTGTTTGTTTAACCCAAGGACAAAATAGGGGAGCATGGTTAGAAAGCAGCTTGTCTGGAAAAGATCTGGGAGTGCTAGTGGACCACGAGATCAGCATGCTATGGTACCCATGATATTTTTGGGCTGAATTAGAGAGGCTTAGCTCTCAAGAATGGGGCAGTTTGGTGGCACAGTGGATAGAGTCCTGGACCTTGAGTCAGTAACACTTCTTTTCCTGAGTTTAATGCTGACTTCACATACTTACTAGCTGTGTGACCTTGGGCAAATCACTTAACCCTGTTTGCCTTAGTTTCGTTATCTGTAAAATGGATTATAGAAGGAAACGACAAACCATTCCAATGTCTTTGCCAAGAAAACCCCTAATGAGGTAATGAAGAGTCTCTGCCCTGATCAGACCTCAGCTGGTGTTTTCATCCTATACGTTTTAGAAAGGATATTGAAGAACTTCAAGGCCATCCCATATGAAGATTACCTGAAGGAACTGAGGATATTTGGAAAAAAACTGTCATGTGGGAGAAGCCTCAGACCAGAGGCAGCATCTTAGTGGGGAAAGAGCATTGGATTTCAAGTCAGAAGACCTAGGTTTAAATTCTGCTTTTGTTACTCATGACCTGTGTGACCTTACTTTACCTCTCTGAACTTCAGTGTCTTCATCTGCAAAATGGAAATCGTTCAGTTATGTCTGACTCTTTGTGACCCCATTTGGGATTTTCTTGGCAAAGATACTAGAGTGGTTTGCCATTTCCTTCTCTAACTCATTTTACAGATACAGAAACTGAGGCAAACAGGGTTAAGTAACTTGCTCAAGGTCACACAGCTAGTAAGCATCTGAGGCTAGTTTGAACTCAAAAAGATCAGTCTTCCTGGCTCCCAACCCTGCACTCTACCATCTAGTTGCTCATATTAAGGAATTAATGGATTTAATGGCCCCTGAGGCCCCTTCCAGTCTGAGATCTATGATCCTACTATCCAGAGGGTACAATGAGAAGCAGTGAGTAGAACCCTACAGAGCCAAGTTTTGGGAAAACTCCCTAATAATTAGAACTCTCCAAAGTGGAATGAGTTGCTCAGACAAGAAGTGTTGGGTTCCCCCTTACTGGGGATCTTCAGGTAGAGGCCTGGTGATTGATTGTCAGATGAACTGAAGAGAGGGTTTCTTATTTGGACTAGATGGCTTCCGGGGCCCCTTCCAACTCTGAGAGTCTGTGTTTTGTGAAATATGAACAGAAATCTAATTTATGAACTGGGTAATTATTCTCTGGTTCATGTAGAATACTCACATATTTAATTTTGTAAAAAGGAAAAGTGATTTGGTCGTCAGTAGGGGACACAAAATCTTTGACACGAGCACAATGAAATAACCCTTTAATTTTTATTTTTAGACAAAGGCGGAAGTTGATTTAATAACATGCAACTGTCAGTGTATATTAGCCCTAAGGCTAACTCCAATAAATGAATTTCCTTGACTAGGGAAGTGAGCTGGTTGACTAAGAAGAGGAAATGAAATAAGGAAGATTAAGATCATACTACCAATAACTGATTTCTATACCAAAGACAGTCAGACCGCTCAGATTATATAATGTCATGTGTTATTATTCACTTCAACAAATGTTTTTAAGAGTCTACCATCTGCAATGGATTGTGTTACACACTGGGGATCCAAAAATGGAAAAAGATTGCATAATCTTTGCCCTCACAGAGCTTATAATATTGTAAGAAGAATGAGATGTAGATACAAATTAGGAAATTAGGATATGCTAATTAGGAAATGAAAAACTAAGGGAGAAGAAAAGCAGAATCATACTAAACTTTCAAGGAAAGGGGAATTTGGGAAGGCTTTCTGGAGTGAGCTGGGCTTTGGAAAAAGAAAAGGATTTCAGTAAGTAAAGATGGGACTGAGGAAGCAAAAGAAAAACTTTTCTTTCAGGAATGAGGGTGACCATGTACAAAGACAGAAGAAAGTCGGTGTGGTACAGTTGCTTTCTGGAGCATAAAGGCTACTAGTGAAAATAAATAACCATTTTAAGGTTGTTAAAAGTGCCTTACATATATTGTTGGATTATTTCATTTGGTCCCTGGAATAGGATGGTGAGGCAGGTATTACAGTTATAATCATTGCCCTTTTATAGATGGGGAAACTGAGGCTGGGGCAGGTGAAATGATCGGCCCATTGCTACATAGCTAGTAAGTTTCAGAGGCAGGATTTGAACCTAGTTCTGTATCAGCTGTAATCCAGACCTCTTTCTTCTCTCTCGGGGTTCTTAATCTGGGATCTGTGAACTTGTTTTAAAAATATTTTGATAACTATTTCAATATGACTGATTTCCAATTTGACTGTAATCCTGTGCATTTTATTTTTTGTCATTCATTTATTTCAGTTGTGTCCAACTCTTCATGACCCCTTTTGAGGTTTTCTTGGCAAAGATCCTGGAGTGGCTTGTCATTTCCTTCTCTAGCTCATTTTACAGTGAAGGAAACTAAGGCATACAGGGTTAAATTACTTGCCCAGGGTCACACAATTAGCAAATGTCTGAGGCTGAATTTGAACTCAGGTCCTCTTGACTCCAGGCCCAGTGCTCTATTGGCTGTGCCATCTACCTTCCCCCTACATTTCATTACTCTATTTAAAACCTGAGGGTCAAATCAAAATGGCGGAGTAGAAACAGGACTTCAGCTACCACCTCCAATTCATGTAAAAGATGACTCTGAACAAACTTTGGAGCTATAGAACCCACAAAATGACACAGAGAAGCTAAATTCCCATTGAGGACAGCCTGACAGGCCATCAGAAGCAGCCAGCACAGCCCTCTGGGAGCTGAGCCAAGCCCTGCTCAATCTGGAGATCTTAGTCTCCAGGTGGCCACAGCCAGCCATGGGCTAGAGGGACTTCAGATCAGCAGCAGCTGTGGTGGTTTCCAGAACTCTCAACACATATATGCTAAGGACAAAGTGAGAGGTCACTGCAGTGTGGACTTTGGGATCTGGTAGTTTGGGAGTGTGGTCAGCCTTGATCCCCTGGAGGGAGAAGCCACTGAGGCACCCTGGCTGTGCACCCACAGCCATGTGGAAGCTTCAGCTCCTGGCCTGTAGATTGTAGGGGGACCAAGCAACTAGTCTGAGGGGTAATCGCTCTGGCTTTAGCCTGCTTGGATCTGGATTGTGGTCTAGGGTGGAGGTCCTGGGGTGGGTGACCAGCTTGCCAGAGTATGTGGAAGCTTCAGAGAGTGCACCCAACTAATACCTTCAGCAGCTGAGAAAAATCCAGTGTTTGGTACAGAAGCTCCCCTGGCTGGTGGCAGAGTCCTACTGTGGCACCAAGCTCAAAAGTCAAGTAATTGAGTGGCAACATGAGTAAATGAAGGAAGCAAAGCAAACAGAGGAATCCAACATTAGACTCCTATTTTGGGGACAAAAAGAATCAAAGTGTGGAACAGGAGGAACACAGTGAAGTCAGAACTCCTGTACCAAAAGCTTCCAAGAAAAATATGCACTGGTTACAGGCCATAGAGGACCTTAAGAAGGATTTTGAAAAACAAATAAGAGAAATAGAGCGAAAATTGGGAAGAAAAATGAGAAAGATGCAAGAAAATTATGAAATGAGAGTCAACAACCTGACTGAAGAAAATAACATCTTAAAAAATAGACTAACTCAAATGGCAAAAGAGGCTCAAAAAAGCAATGAGGAAAAGAATGCCTTAAAAAGCCAAATTTGCCAGATGGAAAAAAGAATCTCAAAAATTTACTGAAGAGAATCATTCCTTCAGAATTAGATTGGAGCAAATGGAAGCTAGTGACTTAATGAGAAATCAAGATACTATTAAACAGATCTAAACAAATGAAAAATAGAAGGCAATGTGAAATATCTCATTGGAAAAACCACTGACCTGGAAAATAGATCCAGGAGAGATAATTTAAAAATTATTGGACTACCTAAAAGCCATGATAAAAAAAAAGAACCTAGAAATCATCCTTCAAGAAATTCTCAATGAAAACTGCCCTGATGTTTTACAACCAGAGAGCAAAATAGAGGTTGAAAGAATCCACCAATCACCTCCTGAAAAAGATCCCAAAAAGAAAACTCCTAGGAATATTATAGCCAGGCTCTGGAATTCCCAGAAGAGAATTCTCTCCTAAGGAGAGAATATTACAAGCAGCCAGGAAGAAACAATTTGAATATTGTGGAAAAACAGGATAACACAGGATCTGGCAGCTTCTACACTGAGGGATTGAAGGGCTTGGAATATGATATTCCAGAGGTCAAAGGAGCTGGCATTAAAACCAAGAACCACCTACCCAGCAAACCTGAGTATCATGTTTCAAAGGAAAATATGGTCAGTCAGTGGAATAGAGGAGTCCCAAGCATTCTTTTTTTTTGCTTTTTGAAGGGCAATTAGGATTAAGTGACTTGCCCAAGGTCACACGGCTAATTTGTGTGTTAAGCGTTTGAGGCTGGATTTGAACTCAGGTCCTCCTGACTCCAGGGCTGGTGCTCTATTCTGTGCCTACACTGCGCCACCTAGCCGCCCTTCAAGCATTCTTGATGAAAAAAACAGTTTAATAGAAAATTTGACATTCAGATACAAGAAGCAAGAGAAGCATGAGAAGGTAAACAGAGAAAAGAAATCATAAGGAACTTATCAAAATTGAACTATTTATATCCCTACATAGAAAAATGATAATTATACCTTATGAAACTTTTCTCAGTATGAGAATAGTTTAAGGGAATAGAAATGTGTGTATATTACATATATATATATATGTGTGTGTGTGTATACACACATATACATACATATATGTCTATATAGGAGGGTATATGGGCATATGAATACATATGTGAATGTGTGTATATATGTGTGTACAGGTATACATAGATAGAGGGCACAGGATCAATTTAATAGGAAGGGATGATGCTTAAAAGATGAAAGTAAGAGGTGAGAGAGGAATATAATGAGAGGAGATGGGGAGAGACAGAATGGGGTAAACTATCTCATATAGAAGAAGCAAGGGAAAATGGTTACAATGGAGGGGAAGAACAGGAAGGCAAAAGGGAATGGGTCAGCCTTACTCTCATTGAATTGGGCTTAGGGAGGGAATGACATACACACTAAAAAGGCTATCTTACCCTACAAGAGATTAGGGGAGGAGGGATAATGGAAGGGAGGGAAGTTGGAAGCACACACTCTTGAAAAGGGACAAGATCAAAGTAGAGAAAAGGACAAGTGGGAGGTGGGATAGGAGGGAGGGAAATATAGTCAGTCTTTTACAATATATCCACTATGGAAATGTTTTGCATAGCTACACATGTACAACCTATATTGAATTGATTATCTTCCCAGTAAGGGTAGGTGACAAGGGAGGAAAGGAATGAATCTGGAATTCAAAGCTTTAAAATAAAATGTTTAATATACATATATATATTTATATATGTGTGTGTATGCATATATATGTATTATTATTAATATTATTTTACATGTAACTGGGAAATAAGATATGCAGGTACTGGGGCATAGAGATCCACTATGCCCTACTGGAAAGTCAGAGGGGATATGGGAGAAGATATGGGAGAGAGCAGATTGAAGGAGGGGATATCCAGTGGGATCAATATTTTGGGGAGGTGGGTAGGGGAAAAGTGGGAGAAAATTTGTAGCTCAATCTTGTGGAAATGAATGATGTAAACTAGAAGTTAATAAAGCATTTGATAATATATATGTATTTAAAACCTGATTCTGAGAAGAGGTCCATGGATGTCACCAGACTACCCCAGGGGTCCATGATACAAAAAAGTTTAAGATCCCTTGCATCATGATGCTTTTTCTCTATGCTCACTGTTCCTGTGAGCTCCCAAACTAAAACCTCCTCCCCTTCATTAGAATGTAAGCTCTCTGAGGGAAGGGACTGTCTCACAAAGTAGATACTTAATAAATGTTTTGTCCTTCATTTACTCAATTTAAGATTTAGAGCTGGAAGGGATTTTGGAGCCCCATCTAATTTAACTCTTTATTTTACAAAAGAGGAGAAACTGAGGCCCAGAGATTTCAAGTCACTCAAGATCATATTGGGAGTAAGTAACAGAGCCAGGGTTAAAAACAAGGTCCTCTAACTCCAAATCCAGGACTCTTTCCCCTGTAGCAGCTGCTTCCCATTCTTGGCAAAGGGGAATATGACTGAGAAGAGTATGAAGAGAAATGCCTAAATGTAACACACAAGTTTACTTAACTTGCTATTACTCTGGGCTAGCAGCCAAGTCTCTCCTTAAAAGAGGATTAACTCGGGGTGGCTAGGTGGCACAGTGAATAGAGCACCAGCCCTGGAGTCAGGAGGACCTGAGTTCAAATGTGGTTTCAGACACACTTACTAGCTGTGTGACCTTGGGCAAGTCACTTTACCCCAATTGCCCTGCCTTCCTCCCTCCAAAGAGCAGGAAAAATAAACAAAAAAAAAAATAGAAATGATGATTTTTTTAAATGTATGGACATAAGGGCTTTAATGAGCTTTGCATAATACCTAGTTTTCATTAGATTCTAATCAGTATGTTAATATTATTATTAACAATCACACTCTGCATTTGTGTTTTTTTAATTTTTCAAATTGTTTAATATGCCTTGTACCTTAAGTTTGTTTTGTAACTTCCAGATGGAAAAGGTAGAGGAGTTACTATCTCCATCCTGTCCCTACCCCTATAACCGCCTTCCCCACCCCCAAAAAAACCAAAAACTTTGGACATAAAGAAACTAAAGCATGGAGAGATTAAGTGAACTCCCTATGGTTGTCCGTCTTTGTCTAGAACCAAGTTTCCTGACTTTCACACCTGGGTTCTTTCCACTGGGCTGTCCATAATAGTAGAATCTTAAAGTTTTCATTTTGCACAGTGAAAGAATTCAATGACTGTAAGAAGAGGTCCTCATTACCACCAAAGATAATCACACCAGAGATACTTAGTTCCTAAATTCATCTTACACTTGTTGTTTAATCATTATCAGTTATGTCCAACTCTTCGTGATTCCTTTTGGGATTTTTTTTGAGGGAGGAAGGCAGGGCAATTGAGGTTAAGTGACTTGCCCAAGGTCACACAGCTAGTAAGTGTTAAGTGTCTGAGGCCAGATTTGAACTTGGGTCCTCCTGACTCCGTGGCTGGTGCTCTATTACTGTGCTACCTAGCTGCCTCTGGAATTTTCTTGGCAAAGATGACTGGAGTGGTTTGCCATTTCTGTCTCCAGCCCATTTGACAGATGAGGACCGAGTCAAATAGAGTGGAGTGATTTGTTCATCGTCACACAGCCATCAAGTGTCTGAGGCTGGATTTGAACTCAGGTCTTCCTGACTCCAAACCTGGCACTCTATTCACTGTGCCACCTAGCTGCCCATCATATTTGATTCTGAATAAATCACTTTAAAAGGGCTGGTCTTTGTCTTCAAGGAATTTATAGAAGATGTCTGTGTGAACAACATAGACAGGATACAGGTAGCCCTGTAAACAACAATAGCCACCCAGGGAAATGCTTATAAAGCAGGTGCATGGTGTCTTAGTGCAGGAAGAGGACTGGAAATCAGAAAATTGTGGTCTAGACCAAGATCAGCCTCTAACCAGTCCTGTGATGTAGCAGAAGCCACGCCCACTCTTAAAACCCCAGTTTCCTCATTTGCAAAATGAAGCCGAATTAGTTGATGTTAGTGACTCTCTAGGGTTTTGTTTTCGCTGGTTTGTTTGGTTTTTGGTTTTGCAATCCTCAGCAGGGAGGATGGAAAAAGGAAAGTTAAATGGGGGTAAAATGGAGAAGGGTATTGAAAGAAAAGTCAGAAACCAGTATGGAAGGCAAGCCCTTATCAATGGTGACTTTTAAAGGAGAAGATAAGCTGGTCTTGGCTTTTTAAGAGGTGTGAGAAACAGGATATCTAAGAAAAGGGCTGCAAAGGAGTGATTTCCCTGGGTTTCTTAATTAGCACTGCCCTTCAAGGAAGTAGATGATGCCCTGGGCGGAAATAAATACTTCCACCAAAGCCTGTGGGAAACAATGGGCTAATTTCTTCTCTGAAAAGCAAGGGGAAGTGGTTCATAATCCTTTTTAAAGATGGCTAAGATTAATGTCTACTGATGGCAGTGCTGTGGACTGATATCACTTCAGCTCTGTCTACTTGCTACATGGGAATCCATCTTGTTCTTTCCTGAATCAAGTCTCACTTTCAAAAAAAAATTATTTTTGAGGGGGGAAGGCAAAGCAATTGGGGTTAAGTGACTTGCCTAAGGTCACACAGCTAGTTAAGTGTCAAGTGTCTGAGGCTGGATTTGAATTCAGGTCCTCCTGATTTCAGGCAGGGTGCTCTATTTCCTGTGCCACCTAGCTGCCCCTAGCCTTGCTTTTTGGAATGATATCTGGGGCAGGCTCTGGATAGATACATCTGACATTGTGGCAGCCTTCTTGGTCATGATCCCCTACAGAAGCCTGGAAAGAGCTATTTATCCTGAGTGTATATTCATTGATTATTTTTCTTCTTTCCTTATCCCCCACTTCTCCCAACAGGCTGATGAGTTCGGAAAACACACTCTTGCAGCCGAGGGAAGAGGAAGGCATCAAGTATGAGCGGACCTTCATGGCCTCAGAGCTCCTTGATTGGCTGGTTCAGGAAGGAGAGGCCACCACAAGAAATGAAGCTGAGCAACTTTGCCATAGGCTTCTGGAGCATGGTATCATCCAGCATGGTGAGGAATTCACTGGGAATTTACAAAGCCTGATTCTTAGCCGGTACCCGGAAACCCTCTGAGTAGAGTCTGGGGGCCTGAGAGAGAAGAGGGAACAAACCAGTGAAAGGTAGATTGCTAAGTCAGTGGAAGGGCCAAAACTGATTGTGATCCATGTGGTTATTCCTGCTGTGGGTCCCATGCTTCCCCTACCTCCCACTCAGATTTATCATTTCCATCTTATTTTAGAATTCTATAATATTTTTAAAAAATAGAGTTAGAAGGAAACTGATCATTCCTTCAATCAATACTTATTGAGTAGCCATTTTGTGCACAGCACTCACTGTTTTAGGCTTGAATGAGTAAGGGGAACTTAGAGAAATATTTCAGATTCTTAAGAGCAGGGGATGAAATCAAGCAACAAGCATCAGTTAAGACATACTATGTGCCAGGTAATATAATCTCTGCTATCAAAGAACACACATTCTACGAGGGCAGACATGTACAAATATAAGTTTGTAAAAAAAAATACATAGAAAGCATATGAGAACAATATGGGGCAGAGGATAGAAAGCTAGCTGCATAGTTCTAAATCAGCATTTATTAGGCACTTATTAGGCACCCACTAGGCTGTAAGTCTTATTAGACACCTGCTAGGTGCTGAGTCTACAAAGACAAAAATGAATAGTTCCTGCCCCCTAGGAACTATATTCTATAGGGGGAAACAATGTGTATGTATGTGTGTATACATACACACATGTCTGCATATATACATAGGCATGTATGCATATATTTGCATATATGTATGTACATATGTGTGTGCAAACATTTGTATTTATACATATGCCTATGTGTACACGCATATAACTACATACATATTTTATTGTTGTTCAGTCATTTTTCATTTCTATCTGACTCTGTGACCCCATTTGCGGTTTTCTTGGCAAAGATACTGGAGTGGCTTGCCATTTCCTTTTGCAGCTCATTTTACCGATGAGGAAACTGAGGCAAACGAGGTAAAGTGACTTGCCCAGGGTCACACTGCTAGTAAGTATCTGACATTAGACTTGAACTCAGGAAGAGAAGTTTTCTTCGCTCCAGACCCAGCACTCTACACACACATACATACATACATACAATGGAAAATATATAAGAGGCAATGTGGCCTAATGGATAGAGATCCATAGAAGATTCAGGAAAACTGGTTTCAGGTCTTGCCTTTAACACATACTGACTGTGTGACCATGGGCAAAGGGATTTTATCTCCCAATGCCTCAAGCAACTCTCTAATAATATAAATTGCTGAGCTTCCTTGGTGTAGGATATCTCCCTATTGAAAAGTCCCTATACCAGTGAAATCACAGATCTGACCAAAAGAAATACAAAATAATTTTGAAGTTGAGGTGAGTTGGGAGGAATCAGGAAAGGGTTTGTAGACCATGTGAGGCTTGAATTGAGCTTTGAAAGAAACTAATCATTGACTCTATAATACAAGGTAGACTTTAAAATGTAATAAGAGAAGAAATATCAAGCGATATACAAGTTCAGGGGAGAGAAAAGTCACTCCCCATACTGTCATCTTTTTTTTTTTTTAAAGCAATTGGGGTTAAGTAACTTGCTCAAGGTTACATGGCTAGTCATTACTTATGTGTGGGTGCTCATTTTCTGAGGCCGGTTTCGATCTCGGGTCATCCCAACTCTGAGGCCGGCGCTCTTACTCACTGCGCCACCTAGCCGCCCCTCTGTCATCTCCTTTTACAGATGAAAAACCACAAGTCACAGATTTAGAGCTCGAAGGGACCTTTGAGGCCTCTGAATCTATCTCCCTTATTTTACAAATGAAGCTGAGAGAGGTTAAGTGATTTGTCCAGAATCACATAGCCAGTGAGGATTTGAATACAGGTCTCCTGCACCATTTAGCTGCCAAGATTCAAAGAGATTCAGAAATTTCTCCAAAGTAAAACTGTTGGTTGGTGGCAAAGCCTATGCCAAGAGCCAGATCATGTTTCCTCCATTAGCCTGGGCTGCTGCATGGGTTAACTACCCCTGGACTGTGTAGTTTCTATAGTACATCTCTGTCAAGGTCTACCTTCCTCCTTAACCCATTGGGAGAAAGGAGGGCAAGTCACCCTCTCTCCTGATACCATAATAAGACCATTCTATTTGTCACTGCCCCTTTCCCTCTCCTCCATATCTGCATTCATACTGTCCTCTAGGTACTTCCTATGCCACCCCACCCCCAGCTAAATTTCCAAATGGAGAAATGGGATTCAGCTCAATATTTTCCTCCTATTAAATTTTAGATGCCATTTTCTTATCCTTCTGCAGTGCCTATCTTCCCTCCCTCCTTCTCTCCCTCTCCCTTCCTCCCCCACTCTCTCTTTCTCCCCGCCTCGTTTGATTCCCCCCCCCCCTTCTCAGCTACTAGCATAATATTATCCTGAAACAGCAACATCAGGGGAAAAAAAACCCCATCAATATGGAATCCTTCTTTTGTTGCACTCTGTGAAAGGCATTCATTTTCCATGGCGCTGAACACCATACAAATGTAGTCACACATGAGGGTTAAAGAAAGTGATTATCAGTTTATATCCTTAGTAAGGAAGAGGAGTTAGGAAACTATTTAATTGTTCTTCCGTTTGTATTTCAGTTTCAAAGGTGAAATGATAGCTTAGGTTTACCCTTATGCCTTGATCAAAGGTATTTCCCTATGGAAATGTTGAAGAATTTGGCTCCTTAGTGTGCTGGGGGTGGAAAATCCATACCTTGTGAAATCCTCACCAGTTTTATTCATTAATGGTTACTGACAGCCTATAATTAAGGCTGCATTTATTAGATAAGGACACAATTAACTTGTTTGAAGTATAAGCAATTTAACCAGACACTGATACTCTGGACATAAAAAACACATACTTGGTCAAGTATAAAGTGAAAATTGATACTGAATATTGGTCATAGTAGGTAAGTAGGAAAAAGAAAAATAATTAAGGAATCTTTAGCTTTTATGACCTTAGCTCCTTCTATCTTAAAAAAAATACAAAAATAGGGGAGGCTAGGTGGTGCAGTGAATAGAGCACCAGCCCTGGAGCCAGACTTGAGTTCAGATCTGGCCTTAGACACTTAACACAAAAAACTAGCTGTGTGACCTTGGGCAAGTCACTTAGCCCAAATTGCTCTACCTTCTCCCCTCCAAAAAAAAAAAAAAGAAAGAAAAAATACAAAAATATAAAAGATGACTGCCCATAATTTTTTTTTTAAAAACAAGATTATCCTTGTCCCAGAATGAACTGAAATATCTGTCATTGTTCTTACTTCACCTCACCAGGGGCAAATTTGTGCCAACTCTCTATCTATTTACTCATATATCAACATTCCCCTCCTTCTCCTCGATTTCTTATCCATAAAAGGAGGGGCTGACAGAGATGAATAATTACTTGGATAAATTGCTCTCAGCTGCAGCTGCTGACAGGGTAACCTAGGGTCTATAGCCTCTGGAGCCAGAAGCATGATTTCCCCATGCTAGGCTTGATTAGAGCAGCTGGGTGTTAGAAGCTGCTTTAAAACACTCCTAGCTAAGAGAGTGTGACAGAATGGGGCAGCCCCTTTGAGGGCATCTTAAAAGAAACTCTCCTCTGGTAATCAAGATATAACAAGAACAGCAGGCCAAATACAAGGGTGGGGTAGGTTTAGGTGGGGTTCTTCCAACTTCATTCCTCTGGGATCATTGCTTCTTCCTATGTTGTCTTCTCAGGCAAAACACTTCCCCCATGTCAGTAGCACACATCCAAGAGGCCTTCGGAGGGATAACTCATCTGTTCTACAGTGTGATAAATCCTGCATGTACAAACTCCATATAAGCACCTGGTTTCTTTTTATTTATTAGTTTGGTTAGTTTGACACAGGCTCATGGCGTTAAATAATGCCAGCCATTTGCTTTTGTTCCTCTTACAGGTCCTCTGTGGTCCCTTGGGATAAACGTCCTTTCACTCTAGTCCATCCATCTTTTAGCACTAGGCCTAGACTGAGTTCTCCATAATTGAGCTCTCAGTAACAATAGCACATCTGTATTTTCATTATAGGTTACTTTTTTCATAGTGTAACCAGATTAAATACTCCAAAATCCATTTGTAATATTTTCAAGCTGGTATTTCGTTTTTATCCCATTGGGTCACTTTTGACTCCAACTGTTTGTGTACTCCTGACTTGTATTATCCAAAATGGCAGAGCTATAACTAAGGTAGAGTGATCAAGACTTTGTTCCAGCATGCCAAAATATGGAGGGACAGCATGTCCTCCTTTAGCAGCAGAGAAATAGGGGGAGGCTAGGTGGCGCAATGAATAGAGCACCAACTGTGGAGTCAGGAGGACCTGAGTTCAAATCCAGCCTCAGACACTTAACACTTACTAGCTGTGTGACCTTGGGCAAGTCACTTAACCCCAATTGTCCTGCCTTCTTCCCCCCTCCAAAAAAAAAAAAAACCAGCAGAGAAATAATGGAGATTAGCAACTAGTTAGCAAAACTAGTTATGCCTGGTACGTGGTCAGCACTTAATAAATGCTTATTGACTGTGTGAATTAAAAGAAGAAACTGCCAGATAGCATGCTTCTTTGTGCCCTGGTCAAACTACAGATCAGTCATTCCTTGGATTGGTTCCTTGGGTAAGAGTATCACTAGCAGCCTTCCAGTGTCTCAGTGGACTCCATCCTCAGGGGCTAATGTTCTAGAGTCTTTGCCCCCATGTTCACTAATGGGACAGTGTCTCAGGGTCACACCTCACTTTGCTGAATTTATCTTTAAATTTTTTGGAAGGTCAAATTCGTATAATTGTTTGCATGTTGTCTCTCCCGTTAGATTGTAAGCCCCTTGAGGGCAGGGGCTGGCATTTTCCTCTTTGTGTATCCCTAGCCCTTAATATGGTGCCCAGCACATAGTAGGCACTTAACAAATGTTTATTGGTTGATATTGATTGATGTCACTTGCCCCAGGTGTAAAAATTGCTAGTTACAGTTCTACAGAGCACCAGAAAGGTAGAAAATGTTGTGAGTGCTTATGGGAAATATTTGCCCTTCAAAATGTGAAAGATGATAAATCAGGAATACATGAGGTAGGCAGTATTTGAATACCTGTAGAACTGGTGGCTATCTAGTTTAAGGATGGGCTGTTAACATCTTAAAACAGATGAGCAAAAATTACTTAGAAGCAGCCCAGGGCATGGGTTGCCTTCTCTGAAACGGATTTTCTGTCGCTCTATCTTTACTATACTTCTTGAAATCAGTAAGCCATAAAGATAACATCCTGGTCTCCTTGATCTGCCTCTCCTTGGTGACTTTCTACATGATTCACACTACTCCGTGATTCTCGTGAGATTATGGCCACTTACTCATAAACAGGAAGAACAAGAGCCACCTTTTCTGGTGCCAGCTTTATATACTTACGTAAAGTTTCAATGCCAGACACTTCAATAATAGAAGATAACAGTCATTCTTCCTTCTTTCCATAGGAACAGTTACTCACATTTGTATATACCCCATTAGGGTTTGCAAGGTACCTTTATATAACAACAGTGATTTCATATGCCTTGTTACTTTAGGCAGGAAGTAACTGACTGACTCCCCCATCCTTCCTTTTATTAAAAATAAATTTTATTGATATCTTTTGTTTTCACTTCATCTACAGTTCCCATAGTATTTCTCCTCTGCCTCTTCCCAGATAGCCAGTGCTTATATTAAAGAAAAAAAAGAGAAAAGGGAAAAAAATTTGGTAGAGCTGACCAACATATTGACAAGACCTGATGTTATATGCAGTGTTTCACACCTATGATTCCCTATCTTTGCAAAGAATCAGGGGGGGAGTCATCTTCTCATATATCTTGCTCAGGGCTAAGCCTAGTCTCTATAATTTTATAGCATTTAGTTTTAATTATTTTGTTGGGTTTTTTTCCACCATCTTGGTCCTTTAGCTTCCCTTTCCTTTTCCATTCCTACTTCCTGGCTTCTAACAGAGATGACTTTTAAAAAAACATTTATGTGCAAAGTAAAACAAAACAAAACAGAAAAGGTTATTATAACTTGAACTAGACCATGTCCAAATTGGTATCTTTATTCAATTCAATTCATATACCATTTATTAAGTGCACTGTGCTAGGCACAGAGACTAAATACAGCCTTCCTGGCCACCCTTTCCACTACTAGCTGCGTTTTCACTCATTCCCTTCAGCTCACTCTATTAGAAGCGAGGAATTCTCTTTGCTCCTTATTGCCACTTCCTATCTCCATCACTCAATAACCTCTCCTCCTTTGAAGTTTGTGCAATTCATATCCACTACCCCATTAAAATCCTGGTAGCTGTTATCTGCTGAAATCAATGAACTCAGAGCCTGGCTCACAATTTTTCTTTCCTCCTCAACTTTGCCCTCATATTTGGGGATTTCAACATACATATAGACTCTCCTTTAATCAGTTCTTCAACTTATTTACTTTACATGACCTATTCCTCCACCCAATCTCAGCTATATATAAAGATAGCCATACCCTTTATCTTGCCTCACAAATGTACCACCTCTCTGTTCAAGAATTATGAAATCTTTCAAACCTGGCCTCAGACACTTGACACTTACTAGCCATGTGACCTTGGGCAAGTTATTTTACCCCAATTGCTCTGCCTTCCCCCATCCAAAAAGCAAAATAAAAAGAATTATGAAATCCACTTATATAACTGTAATCTATTGCTTTCCCACCTCTCCCTCTGCCTTCCCTTCTATAACCCTACTCTGTCTTCACTATGGCCTTCAATCCCTCAACCCCCTTCAGTTCTCTCCCAGGCTATCACCCTTGGGCTAGCCAGTCGCTCCTCTTTTCCTCATCTTGACCCCTTCTCTTCAGTCACTATCCCCTTATCACACTGCTTATTTTTCTCTGCCAAGTCTTAGCCTTGGATCACTCCCACCATCTACCACCTTCACTCCTGCATACATGCTTCTGAACCAAGATGGAGAAAATCATGCATCTACTGTGATTAGCTACACTACATACTTATGTTATACAATCTCTTCTGGGCCCTCACTGCTGCTAGTCAATCCTTCTGTACCTCCCTTGTGGTTATTTTGGTGGATGTGAGGGAAGATAATATGTTCTATTTTGGATATACTGAGTTTGAGATAACTATGGAACATCCGGTTTGAGGTGTCTAAAAGGCAATTAGTGACATAGGATAATAGCTCAGGAAAGACACTGGAGTTGGGTTTATGGAGCTACCTAGAGATGATCATTGAACCCATTGGAGTGGAGATCACCAAGTGACATAGCATGAAGGGAGAAGCACAGGGGAGAGCCTTGGGAGACACTTGTGCTTAGTGCATGGGCAGTGATAATGAACCTGCAAAGGGGAATGAGAAGGAGCCAGTGGGTGGAGGGAGAAGCAGGAGGAGATGTTTATGTTAACAGGCAGGTACCAGGGCACCAGGACAAAGAGACTGTCTTGATACATTGTCTTGATGAAAAGGAAAACTTCCTAACAATTAAAAATGTCCATAAGGAAATTGGGTTGCTTTGGGATATATTGGTTTTCCCCCTCACTGAAGTGTTTGAGCAGAGACTCTATAAACCATGGTCAGAGATGTGGTAGAGAAGATTTTTGAGGTGTAGGTAGAACTAACTAGGTGACCTCTGGAGTCCCTTCCCACTCTGAGATTCCACAATATATTCTGGCTATCGGTGGTGCTTAGGTTTGAGTATGCCGAGGAGGAGGAGGCTTCATCTACATCCAGTTAAGTACCGAGATAACTTGCAGAAATGGTCAAAGCCATACAGATACCTCTAAAATATTCTAATTGTAGGGGCAGCTAGGTGGCACAGTGAATAGAGCCCCGGCCATGGAGTTAGGAAGACCTGAGTTCAAATCTGGCCTCAGACACTTAACACAAAAACTAGCTATGTGACCTTGGGCAAGTTACTTAACCTCAATTGCCCTCCAAAAAGTAAAAATAAACAAAAAAATCCCAATTGTGATGCTTTTTAAAATAGGAGGACTAGCTAGAATGTGCATTGCAAGGCTACATATTGATTTTTCTCCCATTGAATTATATATAAACATGCCTGACTAGCAAAACAAGATTATCTTGTGTATAGATGTATGTATTTTTTTTTTAATTGGAACTCTGTTCAGTAGGTGGGTAGTCCCTGGCTCTTGAAAACAAAGCACAATTTCCCTCTCCTTTCAGTGTCACTACCAATAATAAAGGCTCTAACTTTGGAACCCATCCAGCCATTATTTGATGGCGCAGAAGGAAGAGTAAAATAAAATTTGACCTTCCATCTGTTTATTAACTCTACTGCTGGCTGTAAAATTTCTGGCAGGAAAACAGAAACAGCTCAAACCCATGGCTTTCACAATGTCCTTTTTGTGCTGTCTTTTTTTTTTTTTAAGCTATCTTCACATAAAGCTAATTGCTCCTCTTTTTTGTTTTTTCCCTCTACCTATCTTCTGCTCACACTTTTAACCTTTTCCTGTGCTATAGTGGGTGGAGAGCTAGCTTCCAAATTAGGAAAGTCTGGGTTTAAGGCCCACCAGTGGACACATACTGGACGTGTGAACCTGGTTCAAGTCACTTAAGCTGTCTGTGTTCTGGGCAAGTTTCTAAGGTTATAAGTTGCAGAAAAGATGCTGTCCTGCTTATTAAAAAGATTTTTCCTTACTTGGGCATTCCCTATAACTCAGTGAACTCAGAAGTCCACTCTTTTTTCTGCTTTTCGGAGGGCAATTGGTTTAAGTGACTTGCCCAAGGTCACACAGCTAGTGTGTCAAATGTCTAAGGCTGGATTTGAACTCAGGTCCTCCTGACTCCAGGGTTGGTGCAATGTTCACTGCAACACCTAGCTGCCCCAAGAAGTCCACCCTTTCTAATCAGACTTCACTAAGTTCAGTGTTGTACATTCATTTTGAATTTATTTTGTTGTTATTCCATTTGGAGTTTTCTTTGCAGAGATATTGAAGTGGTTTGCCATTTCCTTCTCCAGCTCATTTTCTAGATGAAGAAACTGAAGCAAACTGTGTTAAGTGACTTGCTTATAGTCTAGGAATTGTGTGAGGCTGCATTTGAATTCAGAATATTTAGCCCAGATGTGATAATAAATGGAGACTCAACCCTTGTAATAATAACTCATATTGCTATAGTGTTTTAAGGTTTGCAAAACACTTTATAGACATAATCTCCTTTGAGCCTTACAATAATTCCCATTTTACATATGAGGAAATTGAAGTTCAGAGAACTGAAATTAGTTTTTATGAATTCACCTTTAATTTTGTTCATTCCAAAGGCAATTTTGAAACTCTGTTGTTTGGGAATTGCTGTTCTCTGGAGACTGAACGATTTTAGTGCTGCAGGAACTTGAGCCATTTTTAAACTATAAAACCTTATAGGACTATTAGAAATGGGCAACAATATCCATAGATCAGAAATCACAGCTCAAGTTATTCTAAGAAAGTGGCTTTCATCTTTGAGCAATAGTAAGTTATCATATCAAGTTCTCTGGCAGAAATGGATAAATGTGCCAAACAAATGATTAATATGAACTTACAGTTCACCTAATATTTTGCAGTCTTGTCTTTGTTTAGGCTGCACAACATTATAAATTATTCTGGACACTTGGCTGCAAGAGCAATGTTCTCTAAGCAAGAGGGTGGGAACAGAACAACCAATCCGTTCCTATTTCTAAAAGAACTCACATGCACGTACTACCTACAGTAGGATAATAGGGGCAGCTTCATATAGACTAGGTAGAGGGATTGTTTGCCATTCCCAAAACATTGTATCACATTCTAGAATTCAATTCCATTTAAATTTACTAAGCATTTAAGTGCCTACTCCATACCAGGTACCATGGTAGGCATGGGAAGTGAAAGACAAAAATGAAATAATTCCTGCCTTCAGGGAGTGTGCATTCTATTGGTGGGAGGAGATAACACATACATATAAGTAACTGCAAAATATACATAAAGTAATTTCAAGGAGTTGCAGAGTAGAACGGGAATTACTAGAACTGTGGAAAGGCCTTTTGTGGAAACTGGTGCTTGAAATGAGCCTTGAAGGGAGTTAAGGATTTAGAAAGGAGGATTTGAGGAGGAAGGACAGTTGAGACATAGAAAATAGTTTTGTTTGAAGGCATAGTGATGGGCAGTGGAAATTATGTGTTGGGAGTAAACACTAGGCCATATTGATAGGAATGGAAAGTGAATGAGGGGAAGTAATGTGAAATTGGTCTGGAAAGATAGATTGGAGCCAAATTACGAAGGTCTTTAAATGCCTGAAGGATGAGTTTATATTCTATGCTGAAGGCAATAGAGAACTTTCTTGACTATGGGAATAATATAATGAGATTTGTGCTATTTTTTAAGTTCAATTTTATTTTCAGATTTAAATTTTTTCCCCTTGCCCTCTCTAAAACAAATTGAGAAGGTAAGAAAAATATAACCCATGCAAATATGTGTGTATATACATATAAAAATGAGAGTATGTGTATAAGTGGAAAGACAGACAGACAGAAAGATAAATAGATAGATGGATGGATATAATCACACAAAACAGATTCCTGTACCAGCCCTGTGCAAAAAACTCAAAAAACCCAGAGGAATAAAAGAAAATATGCTTCAATTTATACTCTGCATCCTTTGACGTTCTCATCTGGAAGTGGTTAGCATGCTTTATCATAAGTCCTTTTGGATTGTGGTGGGTCATTATGTGGATCAGAGTTAAGTCTTTTATGGTTGATTATCTTTACAATATTGCTGTTATTCTTTTAGATTAGCCCCCTGATTCTGATGACTTCACTTTGTATCAGTTCATGTAAATCTTCCCAGGTTTTTCTGTATTATCTCCTTCATCATTTCTCATTGCACAATAGTATTCCTTTGCATTCATATACCATGATACATTAAGTCATTTCCCAGTTGATAGACATCCCTTAGTTGCCACTTCTTTGCCACTACAAAAAGGGCTGCTATATATATTTTTGTATATGTGTGTCATTTTCCTCTGTCTTTGATATATTTGGGGTATAGACCTAGTAGTAGTACTGCTGTATCAAAGGATATACACAGTTTAATTGATTTTCGGTCATAGTTCCAAATAGTTTTCCAGAATGGTCCCTCTAGATTCATAGCTCCTCTAGCATTTATTATTTTCCTTCTTTTTGGTCATCTTAACCAATCTGATGGATGTACAGTGGTACTGCAAAGTTGTTTTAACTTGCATTTCTCTAATATTTAGTGATTTGGAGCATTTTTTCACATGACTATTGATAGTCTAGATGTCTTCTTCTGAAAATTGCCTATTCATATCCTTTGATCATTTATTAATTAAGTAATAACTCCTTTTCTTGTAAAGTTGACTTAGTTCCCTATATATCTTAGAAATGAGATCTTTACCAGGGAAACCTATTGCAAATGTTTTTCCTAGTTTCCTGCTTTTCTTCTAATTTTAGCTGAATTGGTTTTGCTTGTGCAAAAACTTTTTAATTTTATACAATCAAAATTATTCATTTTTCCCCTCCTATGAACCTTTCTATCTTTTGTTTGGTCATGAACTCTTCCCATAGTCATAGATCTGACAGTTAATCCTTCTGTTTTCCACTGATTTGTTTTTCTTTTTCTCCTTAATCAGATTAGCTAATGGATTATTTATTTTATTTTTTTAAGTTCCTACTTTTATTTACTAATTCAGGGTTGTTTGTTAACCTCTGCTTTGATTTTCAGGTTTTCTATTTTAGTATTTAATTGGGGGCTTCTAAATTTGTTCATTTTCTATTTTTTTTTTTATGTTGTGTGTTCAATTTGTTGGTCTGCTCTTTCTCTTTTTTATTTTTATTTTTTTAGCTTTTTTTTTTTTTGGAGGGCAATTGGGGTTAAGTAACTTGCCCAAAGTCACACGGCTAGGTTTTTGTTTGTGTGTGCATTAAGTGTCTTAGGTCGAACTCAGATCCTTCTGACTCCAGGGCCGGCACTCTACTCACTTCGCCACCTAGCCGCCCCGTCTTTCTCTTTTTTATTGATGAGTTTATAAATATAAATTTTTCTCTAATTATTGCTCTGCTAAATCCCACACATTTTGTTATTTTTGTCTCATTATTGTTGGTATCTTTAATGAAATTAGTGTTTCTATAATTTGTTCCTTGACCCATCCATTCTTTAAGATTGTTATTTGGTTTCAAAATATTTTTAAATCTTTGCTTCAAAGGCTTTTTAGTGAGTGTAATTTTTATTGTATTATGTTCAGTAAATTTCACATTTAATACTTCTACTTTTCTGCATTTGTGAGGTTTTTTTTTTTTGCCCTAATATATAATTAGTTTCTGTAAAGGTGCAATATATCTCTTATAATAAGTATATTCCTTTCTATTCCCACTCAATATTCTCCAGAGGTCTAATATATTTAACTTTTCTAAAATTCTAAAATTCTGTTCAGGTCTTTAATTAGTTAATTTTTAAAAAATTAGGTTTATTTAGGTCTGAGAAGGGTAAATTGAAGTTTCTCCCTCTCTCCATTTTAGTTTTACTATTTTTTTCTATAACTCATCTTTTCCTTTAAGAATTTTGATGCAATGCTATTTGGGGCAGATATATTTAGTGTTGATATTAATTTATTGTCTAGTGTGCTTTTTAGCAAAATTCAGTTTTCTTCTTATCTCTTTTGATTAGGTCTATTTTTGCTTTTGATTTGTCTAAAATCATGATTGCTACTCCTTCCTTTTTTATATTAGCTGATCTGTAAGAGATTCTCCTCCAGCCCCTTGTTTAATCCTTTATGTATCCTTCTGTTTTAAATGTGCTTGCTTCTGATTAATGCCTCCTTATATTTATTTCCCTTTAACCAGTTCAGAGGAGAAGTGAGTTTGAGTGTTGTCTGTTCACACCCCATAACCCATTCTTATTGTATCAACTCCTCTTTCTGTATCAATTTATGTGAGATAAATTTCCCCATTCTTCTTTCAGCCCCTCTCTCCAAATTCATTCCTCTCCCTCACCCCCATTCCATTCTTCTTTTGAGATCAGTCAAATACAATAGAATCACACCCAACCCTTTATCTCATTAGGCTCCCTCTGTGACCTCTGGGGATGATAAAATTCTGAGGTATTATACATATCATCTCCCCATATAAGAATGTAAATAGTTTAACCTTATTAATTCCTTATGATGCCCCTTTTGATTCATGTGTTTATATGTCATCCTTTCTTCTCTGTTCTGATCTTTTCTCCTTGTAGAATTATACTTACTTTTGTTGGGTAGATTATTCTTGGTTGTAAACCTTGGTCCTTTGCCTTCTGAAATACCATATTTTTTTTAAATAGACGTGGTTGCCAAATCTTGTATGATCCTGATTGTGGCTCCTCAGTACTTGTATTTTTTCTTTCTGGCTACTTACACTATTTTTTTCCCTGACCCCAGAGCTCTGGATTTTGGCTATAATTTTCCTAAGTGTTTTCATTTTAGCTTTTCTTTCAGGAGATGGCTGATAGATTTTTTCAATTTCCACTTTGCCTTAAGATACATGTTTTCTTTTATTTCTTGAAATATCATGTCTAAGTTCTTTCATTTTTTTGTGAAATTTGGGTAGTCCAACATTTCTTAAATTATCTCTCCTCAATCTGTTTTCCAGGCAAGTTGTTTTTTCTATGAGATATTTCACAATTTCTTTTATTTTTCCAGGTTTTTTACTTTATTTTCTTGTTTCTTGATATCTCATGAAAGTCACTAGTTTCCATTTGGCTAATTGTAATTTTTAGTGATTTATTTTCTTCTGTAATATTTTATACCTCTTTTTCCAAGCTGTTAATTCTCTTTTCATATCTTTCTACTCTAACTCCTAGCTTCTTTCTCCCTATTCTTTCCTCTACTACTTTCATTTGGTTTTCAAAATCATTTTTAGCTCCTTTTTAAGTTCTTGCTTTAACTCTCTTAGAAATTTCTGTTGGATATATGTCCACACTGCATTTCTTTTTGAGACTTTCCTTGTAGATTTTTCTGAACCATTTTTCTCTTTTATGCTTGTGTCTTGAGCTTCTCTATTGCCATAATAGCTTTTATGTTCAAGTTCTTTTTCCATGTGTTCATTCTTCTTGTTCTTGACTTTGGTTCTTGGTTCTTGACTTCTTGACTTTGGACTTTGTGTTAGTGCTGGACTCTTCATACCTTTTTTTAAGGGCAGGAGGGGAAGAGAGAGAGGGTTGTGTGGCCTGACCTTCTCTCCTCTTTGTGTCTTTCTGCTTCTTTCACATCTCCAGCTGGGGGCCTACAAATCTTTAGTGCTCCCAAAGTGGTGTGAACCACTGTCCTCCTGGTCTGAGTTCTGCAAGCTTTGACTCAGGTTTGGGTCTATCAGCTTGTTTCTGGTTGGGAGTTGCATCAGACAGCTGCTTGTCTTGGGCACTCCTGGCCACCTGGGAGGCTCTGCAGGTTCAGAGGGACTGAATTACCATCTCCCCTTTGACTGGGGATGCTGCATTCTGCTGCAGGGATCAGAGCTGTATAACTTCTGACTTGAGTACATAGCTAAACCCAAGGCTCACAACCACTTCTCTCTGTCCTGGATCTGTGACCCAGCCCTGAGAAGGAAGGGACAGAGCTGCCAGATAGCACCAGCTCCTGAATCCAGCTCTTACTCAGGGATCCACTGGGATGCCTTTCTGGTACTTTTTCTTGACCCTTTCTTATTCCCTGGGCACTGCATTGCTCCCCATGGCCACTATGGGCCTGAGCTCCAGGCCAGACCCTTCCCTAGAGTCTGCAGACCTCTCTGTTTGCTGCCCTAAGACACTTTAGGCATAAAAAGTGACTCATTGTGACTTGTTAACTTTTCAGATCAGAATTCAGTCTGGTGCATCCTCTAGATAACAGGTATCAAACACACAGCTCAGGGGTGCATGCAGCCTATGACACTCCCACGCACAACCTGAACAATTTGTGCCTGATTTTAATGTGTTGATGTTTCAAAAAAAATGCAAACATATGTGACTTTTTGAGTCAATAAGCAGCCTGTAGGGATCCTCATGTGCAGTTTAGAGGCCTCATCCCTGTTTCTATTTGAGTTTGTCCTCCACACTCCACATCTTTGTCGAGGAGGCATGGAAGAAGAGCTAGATTCTAATGTTTCCTCTCACTCTGCCATCTTGGCTCTGCCCACATTTGTTCTTGAACAATATCAGATTGACATCAGGGTGGAGGATAGATTTACAATGGCAAGAGATTAGAAGCTGGGAGACAGAAGGCTTTTCTTTATCACCCAATGCCACCTGTGCAGCTAAACCATGCTAAAGTAGGTTACTGCCACTGCCTAGCATCATTCATTCATCCACTTCAGCAGACATTACTGGGATTCGTGACCACCTGTTAGGTGCATTGTAGGAGAGCATTGCTCAGCTACCAGTTGCATTAGGTGACCTCTGATTCCAATCCTGATATTCCATAAGTATATTTTAATCTTCATCATTAAACTTCCAGGTGTATGTTAGGCTATTATCTATACTAAAGTCAGTTTCTCTTCCTGATTCCTTCCTCCTCAACCAGATATTTAAATTTTTCTGAACTACTTTTGTCTGGATCTTTCTTTTGCCATCATTATACCCTATTTTGTATTATTCTTGTCAATGTTTTTATTCTATTCCCCCTAGTAGAATATTAATTCTTTAGGACCAAGTATTATGTTGCTTTTCATCTTTGAATTCACAACACTCAGCAGAATACTTAATAAATTCTAATAATATTAAATTAATAATAAATTAAGTAATAATGTTCATTTTCTACCAAATGATCATAAGGCATTTGAGGAGTTTTCATGGTGAAGATACTGGAGTGGTTTGCCATTTCCTTCACCAGTTTATTTTACAGATGAAGAAACTGAGGCAAACAGGGCTAAGTGACCTGCCCAGGGTCATAACTAGTAAGTTTCTGAGGCCACATTTGAACCTAGGTCTTTCTGATTCCAGGTCTGGCATTCTATCCAGTGTACCACCTAGCTGCCCCATAGTACAGATAATGTTAATTAGTAATTAACAGATAATGTTAATATGTGGTTTTCTAAGTATATGCAGCCCACACGGGTGCATACGTACAATTCAGTGGCCCAGTTTCTATTTGAATTTGACTCCACCGTTCTAGGCTACTACACAGCAATTCTCCACTGGTAATTTGCTAAAGACTACTCATGTGCACTAAGTGTTCCTGTGGTCACTGGGTGACCTCCAACTTTAATTCTTCAAAGACTACAACGTATCATACTTCATCACCAGAAGAATATTGGTATTTTTTAAATGACCCTTTGTTCCAGGGTAGAGTTTAGAATCAGTAATAAAAAATGCAATTTCCCAAATGTGATCCAGCCTGCTCGTCTTATAATCTATTTTGGTGACAGCCATTTTCTTTCTTCATTGTCTATCCAACATATGTGCACTGAAGATATTTAGCTCTGGAATTTAGTAGGGAAAATATGTATATGTTTTATGGTTGTCAAGTTGCCTATGGAAGAATAAACCTCAGTATTTACCATAAAATTTTGTTCCTTTGGCTGATTCTCCTGAGAATAGGGACTTTTTTCCTTTCCCATGATATCTGAGCATGTTTTTCCCATAATATCTAAGGCTCCCAACACCAATATGTACAGACTTGTTTTCACCAGCAACTTCATTGTACTGCCTTTGGGTCTCCTTTTCTTTCCCAAGCACCCATGTTCCTTTGCCTGGGCCTTGCCAGAGCTGCCTGAATAATATTTGGGTAGTGTTCCACTAAACCATAACACACAGCAAATTGGAATGACTCCCAGAAGTCATAAATTAACTGAGTGAAAAAATATTGTCCTTATTATATTATGCCATCTGATAAAAGGGTTGTATATGAAGTTTTAAAATATTGAAAGTAGACTTGAGACACTTTCTCCTCAGCTTTCATTCTAACAATTTTGATTTTTTATTTTAATATTCTTAGGGAGCTAGGAATGAGCTGGCATGGTGTAGTAGACAACAGAGTATTTCATTTGGACATGGGAGACATAGGCTTTAGTCTAAGAGTTGCCTCTATCAGTGTGTTCTAGACCACTCTAGACCCCACCTTTCTCATCTCATCAATAAATTGAGGGAGCTTGACCTAGGCCCTAGATCAAAGGGTCACAGGATTGTAGACGAAGAGGCACCTAAGAGGTCAACAGTCAAACTTCTATTTATATCATTTACAGGAGAGAGGGTATCACTTCAAGTTTAACATTCTGTGATTCTATGGTCTCACAGGTCCATTCTAAGGCTGAAATTTCTGTGATGTTGTTGTTGTTGTTCAGTCATTTCAATAGAGTCCGACTCTTCATGATCCCATTTGGGGTTTTCCTGGCAGAGATACTGGAGTGATCTGCCATTTCCTTTTCCAGTTGTAGCAGCAAGCACCCCAATATCCCCAGGGTAGCTGCCAATATAGGTTCTTAGATCTGCTTTTCAAAAGGAAAGCAACTCAAAATGGGTTAACAAGCTTACTTTAATCAAACAAACATACATTACCTAGTTCAGGGGAAAAAGGTCAACACCCCGAACTTCTGAGTTACAGAACTTACAGATCAAACAGACAGGCTTCCAAACTGTCCTACCATTATATCAATACCAAATCACAGTTACCAGAGAGGGAAGCATCAACATCTGGGTTTTCAAAGCCGGGGGGCTCTCAACAATGGCTTCCCAGAGTCTCATCTGGTCAAATCACACAACACTTCTCAAAGTGAGCCCCAAAGCAAAGCCTCTCCTCAGGGCTTATATAGCCTTCTCTTGGCTCAGAGAATGTAACAACCTTCTGGACCCACTGCCCAATCACAAAGTATCAAGGTGTGGGCTTTCCTGAAAAACAAGCCTCCCACCACAGGCTCCAGGTGCACTTAAGCTAGGGGCAGGGAAGATCTTTAAATTTGCATTTCCATTACACCAGTTCATTTGACAGATAAGGAAACTGAGGCAAACGGAGTAAAGTGACTTGCCCAAGATCACACAGCTAGTAAGTGTCTGAGGCCAGATTTGAATTCGGGAAGATGAGTCTTCCTGACTCCAGACCCAGTGCTCTGTCCACTGCACCACCTAACTGCCCAGCAAGCATTTAGATGCCTATATTAACATGGCACTAGGATCCTGTGGTATTTATAAAAATGGCCATATTGTGCTATGTAGTATATGTATGTATATATATATATATATGTATAGTATGCAGTATATTTAATGATGGGTCTGAGAGTAATGAGGTCATGAGTCAGATGAAGGGGTACCATTTCCCTCATTTGTCAGGTCAGGCAGAATGTTGTTATTGCATTTATAATTAAGCTCTGTATGAAATTTCGTGAGGGTTTAAAAGTCAGGGGATTTGGATTCAAATCCTGCTCTGCTATTCATTCTCTCTGTGACCTTGGACAAATGAGTAACTTCATCTGTCCTGACCTTAGGTAGATTCAGCCATCTCTAAGGTCCCTTCCAACTTTAAATTCATGATTACTATGATAATGATTTGGATGATATGATTAAAAAACAACCTAGTAATTTAAACGGGGAAAAGACAAACATTTTTGCTTCTAGGTCACATAGCCTGTCATTTAATTGTTACTTTAAACCAGGGTAGGTAACACTAGAGTGGTGGGGTTAAGAGTAGTAGATTTGGAATCTCGGTTCCAATTCCTCATACGTGCACTTTGACCATGAGCAAATCATTTTACCTTTAGGAATTTCAGTTTCCTCATCTGCAAAATGGGTGTTATAATGCCTGTTAATAAAACCATTATGGACTGGTAGAAAGGGAACTGGCCTCAGAAGATATAGACGAGGTAATGGACAGAGTGCTGGACCTGAGCTCGAATCCTGACTCATATGTCTACTAGCTCTGCAGCCCTGGTCAAGTCATTTAGCCTCTCTCAGTCTGTTTCCTCATCTGTAGAAAAGAGATAATAATAATACCCACCTCACAAGGTTGTTATGAGGATCAATAGAAATAACGTATGTAAGGTGCTTGGCAAATATTAAATATTAGTTGTTGTTATTATTATTATTATTAATGATCAAAGTCCTATCTCTTAAAGGTTGTATGACCCTGGGCAAGTCACTTAATCCTTTTAGTGCACTAAGCAGTCTTTTAAGGCTATAAATTTCAGAGAAGGAAGGACCTGTGTATTGGTAGAGGGAGTTTCCTTATCCCTGATTTCCTGGTACCAATAAAACCACAAAGCCAGGCCCTATCTCACTCCCTTTGTCACCTAACTTACAAGATTGTCTCGAAGATCAGAAAAAAACAAAATGTTTCTGTGTGTCCCACGAACCTTAAGTTGCTTTATGGCAGTTGTTATTAATATTACGAATAATTTTATGGATGTGGACTAATCCTCAGGTTCCTAAGTTTTCTAAACTTCCTTTCTAAACATACAGTTTAGTCCTTTTGTCATGTTTTGGTTTCCACTCTCTGCCTGCTTTAAGCATCCTCCCTTCTCATAGGATCCAAGATGGGATGCCATTACCTTTTGGGAATTTGACAAGCTGGGTAACAGTGCACACAGTGAACTTTGTGTCATGTTCCTGAGGGAAGGAGCACTGAGTTCATAAGTAAGCTTTGGCAACAGGATAGAAACTCTGCTAATTAATAGGTCCTTGGATAGAACTTTAGTTGAACAAAGGCCGAATGAAGTTAATCATTAAAATTCCCAGGAGCTCGGTGGTAGCTCAACTAATGGGGTTTTCAGTCCTGAGTTATAGCTATCATTTCACTCTGCGGTGAAACATTTTCTCTCTCTGCATCCTGTTCCAGCTTTCCTTGTTGAATTCCATCCTTATTTCTTAGATGGGAGGCTGACTCTCATTTGTCAGAACACTGACTCTCATTTGCCTGGAAGGTTTCTTTTCTTGTTTCCTCCTTTCTTTTTTAGAGAGTTATAAGAAATGGGAATAGGACTTTAAAAAATGTTTTGTCTGTTTTATAGATGTCCTTTGATTTTACATCACTAATTTCCTGATGTCCACTCCTCCAATTGAATTCTCCCTTTTAAACAAAGAAGTAAACTCAACTTTCTACTGAGTCTAGAATCTATGCACCATTCTACAACCATAAGGGCAACTAGATGGTACAGTGGATACAGCATAGAGCCTGGAGTCAGGAAGCTTGAGTTCAAATCTGACCTCAGACACTTACTAGCTGTGTGACCCTGGGCAAGTCACTTAATCCTGTTTGTCTTAGTTTCCCCATCTGTAAAATAGGCTGGATAAAGGAAATAGCAAACCATGCCAGTATCTTTGCCAAGAAAACCCAAATGGAATCATGAAGAGTCAGACATGACTGAAGACAACTGAACATCAACAGTGACCTATATTCAGAGGTGGCTTGTATTTAGATTTATATGTTTTCTACACTGACAATCAAGTCTAGTACTGTGTGTTTGTAGATGTTGATTATCTATCTTTTGATGAATAAATTTGCTTACCTTCTTTGGACATAGAGTTACTACAGCATTTCTCAACCTTTTGCATTTGCCTGCAGAAAGATAGGACCTTTTCTCTTGGAAAAGAGTTAAGGCTTTTTAATTATTACAAGTGATTTTTAAACCTTTTTTTTCTGCTCTTTTCCTTTATTTCTTTTGATTACTTCTTAGAGATACAAAGTAGTTTTCTTAAACTGTTTTACTTCTATACCTGCTGAGGTTTATTTGCCCATCTTCAAATACTTCCTGTGATATGTTTCCCTATTCAGATTATTCTCCCAAGATTTGACTATGACTTTCAGGTGCAATCACTATACCGAATTGAATAGCTTTTCCCCTCTGCTTTGGGCGGCTTCAAATACAGTATAAGGTAAGAAAGGACTATCTAAATTTGAACATTTTCTGTAATCTGCAGAGATTTGCTTAGGAGTTTAGGGAAAATCAACAAAGAGCAGATTGCTAGGAGTGAGGGTGGAGCAAGGATAGGAGGAATCCATGGACCCCCTGCTTTGGAGAATGCTGGGGTCCATTAAGATGAAATGATTCATCCAGTGTTACATGGCTAGTACTTGTCAGAGGCAGCAATAGTACCCAGAAATCCTTACTCCCAGCCTAGCTTACTTTCCTCTGTACCACATTGCCTTTCTTTGGTGGGATGATGGTTTACATTCTACAAAGATATGTTCCTTCTGAAGGATCAGTATTTTGTCACATAGTATGTGTGTTCTTGGGCTGCCTTTTCTCATGTTTGTGAATAGTACTATTCATAACAAGTATTATTAGTGTAAACTTTACATAGGTGCCCCAAATAAAACCATATTATTTGAGGGCCAGTAAACATATCACAGTTTTGACTTATCTTGATGATATTTGATGCAAAAAATGCCTCTTGGTTTCTTCCAAAGCTTCAGGAGTTGTGACTGCTTTCAATTATTAGAACATTTTGCAGTGAATAATAAGGTGAGCTTTAGTAATGACCCGTTCAAAAGGAATAGTTAGAAGAACTGAGTGAAATGTAGCATTATACAAACACTAGGCAGACACAATGGAACTGGCTGCTGCTTTTCCTACCAAACCATATGTCCTACATACTCAGGTGCTTAGGACCTTCCTTTGCTAAACCCTAATGCATCACCTTGGTCAGAGAATCATGGATCTGGATTGTATGGATGAGGAAACACCAGGCTTACTTTTGTATTCTTTGTACCCTCCAGTTTGAAGGTAAGCCCCTTGAAGGCAGGATCATGCTGTATTTATGTTTGTATTGCACTTAATCTCTAGCACAGGATTCTTCACTTATATGGTGCTTGATAAATATTTGCTAAATTGAATTACATAGATTTAAATTGAGCTAGGATTAAACATAAAGCCAAAGCACATCGATTTTCCTCACTGGACCCAGTAAGATATAGGATAGTATACACTTGAATAAAAATGCTATCTGTTAGTAATGTATTAGCAATTTTATATAGATGAAGTTTGGAGGGGTCTGTGATTGTCAGCAGGGGGAATTCATGATGTGAAAACCCGTTTTACTAAACATATGCAACCAATCTATGACTCAACAGAGAAGTCCTTGGGTATTAGCTGAGGTAATGGTGGTACAGCCCAAGGATCTGTGCTTGGTCCTGGGCTGTTTAATATTTTTATATCAATAATTTGACCAAAGGTGTAGATGGCAAACTTATCAGATACACAGATGACATGACGATGGGAGAGACAGAGTCAGTATTGCAGAAGACCTCAGGAGCTTAGAACATTGGTTTGAGTCAAAAGTGCTGAAATTTAATATGTATAAATGTCAAACCTTACATTTGAACCAAAGATTGAGCTTCTCATGGAGGCAGGAGGAGCAAGGCATGGCTAGACAGCAGTTTAACCTGACAACTGAACTTAGTGCTAGCTCAGTGAATCAACCCAGAAAGTCACAGTAAGAGGGAAGTGTTAGCATGGAAGAATAAGGAGCCGTGTGACCCTGGGAAAGTCACTTTATTTACACTGATTGCCTCAAAAAATTTTAAAAATTAAATAAAAATTAAAAATAACCAATACTGAAATGAGAAGCCAGTGTACTATGCTCTCTCTATTTTAAAGGGAGAGAGAGAAAAAAAAAAAAAAGAGAGAGAGAGAGAGAGAGTTGCTCACTTTCCTGAGTTTAACTGTTGCTTTGGGCTTCTCCTCTGTGTTGAGGAATTTATGATTATCCTTTGCAATTTCTTCCTATTTTTCTGTCCATTTGTAGCTGCAATGACTAGAAAATCTTAGTAATATTTTGTGAAGATTAATAATAAGTTAACACTTATAGAAGGTCTTTTTTTTGCTATCGTAGACCCTCTGGCAATCTGGTGAAGCCTATAGAATACATTCACAATTTAAGGAAATGATAAATAACAGAGGTTATATGTTCTGTGTGTGTGTATGCTTTGTATTTTTTTCCTCCATCCTATGAGATCATACATCTAGGGTTGAAAAGACCTCAGAGAGCATCTTGTCCAACCTACTCACTTTATAGGTAAAGAAACTGAGGCCCGTGGAAGCGAACTAGCTTTTTCAAGGTCACATAGATAATAAGCGTTAGAGGGGTGATTTGAACCAATTTCCCTTAACTCAAGAGCCAGTGAATGTTTAACTATTAACACATGAAAGGATCAGGTAACTCTGCAAGCTGGAGAACCTTTGTCCAAATGAAAAAAAAAAGACAACATTTTCTTGCATTCCTCACATTTACTGAAGGCATTTAGTTTAATATAATAGAACATTGACATGAGCTACATCACCAAAAGCCCATTCACAGGAGAAACCCTCCAGTGCTTATGCAGAGCATTTGCAGTGTCTGTTCTGGATCAATGAAAAAATAAAGTGAGCATTCAAAAGCAGTACTTGACATAACTTTAAAAGTCACCTTCACAAACGTTGGGACTTTAACTTTGGCCCTACTCCCAAAGAAGTCTTTCCTGAGAGTTTGTAAACTGCAGTAATTTGTTTGCAGCTGAGAATTTGTAACACTTGGCCTTTTTCTGGGTGGGTGTGGCCATGAAACAGACATCATTATAGGCTAAATGCAGAACTTAACACACACTGTCCAGTATTGATCCGAGGTAGGAATTATCTAATGAGAGCAGGCAGTCATGTTCTTCTCACTTAAATAAGTTGTGTGTAATATGGTTAGGTCTGTAACAAAGTTAATCTAAAAAAGATCTGATTTTATAAAAATCAGCCTTATATAATTAGGCAGTATTAGTACAACACCTTTTAAAAATAACATTTTAGGGGCATCTAAGTGGTACAGTGAGTAGACCACCAGCCCTGGAGTCAGGAGGACCTGAGTTCAAATCCAGCCTCAGGCATGTAACATTTACTAGTTCTATGACCTTGGGCAAGTCACTTAACCCCAATTGCCCTGCCCTCCCCCCTCCAAAAAGCAAAAATAAATAAATAAAAATATTTAAAAGATTTTGTTGCAAATATTCTGCCATAGTTTTGCTTAGAGTAAATATTTCCCCTAATTCAAGAAGCTTGATATCTAATGATCTAGCAACCACCAGTAGCCTCTCTAGTAATAAGAGTTGATCATCACCCTGTCCTTTGCCCAACCTGACAGCATCTAGAACATTGTTTTCAGTTCTGGTTGCCACATTTTAAGGAAGGCATTAATAAATTGGAGAGTACCCAGAGGAGGATAAGCAGGGAACTGAAGGGCTTCAATTTCTTGCATATGAGAAACAGTAGAAAAGAATTGGAATGCTGAGCCTGAAGAAAAGAAGACTAGGGACACTATAGCCTTCAAATATTTGAAAGGTTTAAACAAGTCCTGCTTAGCCCGAGAAAGCAGAACTAGAAACAGTGGGGGGAAGTGGCAAAGAGGCTGATTTGGACTTGATGTCAGAAAAAATCTTCCTAAAAATCAGGATAATTCAAAAGTGGAAAGAACTACCTTGGGAATTAATGAGTTCTCTCCCCTGTTGGAAGTCTAGTAGCAGAGGGTGGCTTATATTGTTTCAGGTAGTGTTTGTGCTAAATGACTGCTGAGGTCTCTTCCAACTCTGAAATTCGGTAGTTTCAACAGTAACTTGGAATACTGTTAGGGTCAGAAGACACCTGAGTCTGAATCCCTGCCAAGATTTATTGTGTCATTAAATTGTAAGGTCCTCCATTAGATTGTAAGTTCCTTGAGGGCATAAGCTGTCTTTTGCCTCTTTTTGTATCCTTAGTGCTTAGCATACTGCCTGGCACATAGAAGGTGATTAATAAATGTTTATTGATTGATTGGTTACTTCACAGTTTAGAAGCACCTTCCTCACAGCAGCCCTGTAAGTTAGAAGTACAAGTATTGGCATCCCTATTATTCAGCTCAGAATACTGAGACACAGAGAAGTTACAGCTGCCCAGGGTTAGCCAGCTAGTGAGCTCCAAAGCAAGGATTCTGACCCACATTTCTCCCAGAAAAGCTCTTTTTGTTGCTTCTGTAGGCTCTCACAACACTCAAAAAACATTTATTTCTTCAGTATTTATAAAATGTAGATCCTCAGTAACTGCTGGGCTCTACAGTACACACACACACACACACACACACACACACACACACACACACACACACAACACATAGTCCCTACCCTTATGGAGTTATGCAGTCTACTAAGGAAGGATAAGACACATATACCTAGCAGTTGGAGTTGAACAAGACCTTCAGTTCTTTTTTAAAAATCTATTTTGTAGGGGCAACTAGGTGGCGAAGTGAATAGAGCACAGGCCCTGGAGTCAGGAGGACCTGAGTTCAAATATGACCTCAGAAACTTAACACTTAACTAGTCGTGTGACCTTAGACAAGTCACTTAACTCCAACTGCCCTGCCTTCCCCCCTTCAAAAAGAAAAAAAAATCTGTTTGTTTTGATTCCTTTTGTTATGGCATCACATTCATTTCCAAATCTTTTCCTTTCCCTCGTTCTTTAACCAGTGAGTTTTCCCTTGTAATAAAGATTTATGAAGGGGGCTGCCAGGAATATTTGAATAGAGCAAAATAATTGAAAGAGCAAAAGAGAGGTAAATTAGGTGATCTTTTGTGTTCTGATAGCTTCATATTGATATTAAATTAATTCATTGAAATTCATTTGTAATGATTTCTGTGGAGACCATGTGAGCTCTCTGAGTTATTGTGGTATAGTTAAATATTAAAACAATGATGCCTGGCTTTTAGGTGAGCTTGGGAGCAGGCTTCCAGACCCCTCCTAGCCATGCCTATGCCACCCAGTGGCACTTGTAATCTCCCCATCTACTTTTCAGCTCCCCTTTATGGGCTGCCTTATCCAGTTAGGATGTAATGCCCTACTTGAAGGCAGGGACTGTCTTGCTGGCTCATCTTTCTGTTGTTAGCACTTAGTACAGTGCCTGGAATATAGTAAGCCAAGAAAGTTTCATTGTTTACTTGTTGGTATACATCATTGTAATGTATATACATAGATAAATATTCTATTTCTCTGGGATACAAGGTAAAATATGAATGAGTATTAATTGAGGTACAGTATGAGAGGCAACAGAATAGGGTGACAGCATGGAATTTAGGATCAGGAAACACCTGACTTTGAATTCCTGTCAAGATTTATTAGCTAGGTGACCCAGGGCAAGTGACTTGCCCTCTCTCATCTGTAAAATGAAGATGATATGAATTATATTACCTATCTCACAGAATTGTGAGGAAAGCCCTGTATAAAGCTTAAGATGCTAAATAACTGAATTATTGCTATCATTGATCAGAGGAGGGAGAGAAAATTCATAGTTGAAATTTCAGCTTCCTTAAAGTATTTTAGTTGGGTCTTGAAAAATGGGTATGAATTAGACAGAGGAGGGAGAGGGGAGGAGACTGAAGTACATGAATTCTAGGAGGGGAATTAGCATAAGCAAGACATGGGCTTGGGAAAGCTTGAGAAGTGCTCTGGGGAAGAGTAGGATGCATTCTGGGAAAGCAAGTACCAATTACCCACTTTTGACCCAATACAGCTATGTTGCCTCCAAGAGAACAGGGAAAGGTAAAGCTGTAGGTAGGTGTCAGTGTCAAATTTTGGATCGATCAAGTTGATTAGTTAACTGATTGACTTTTGTCCATATGTGAAAAAATATTCCTTAAAAATCAGAGAAATGAGGGGTGGCTAGGTGGCACAGTGTATAAGTGTGCCTGCCCCAGAGTCAGGATGACCTGGGATTGGTTCCAGCTTCAGTACTTAGCACCCACACATAAATAACTAGCGGAGTAACCTTGAGCAAGTTACTTAACCCCAATTGCTTTAATTAAAAAAAAAAATCAGAGAAATGAGACAATTAAAAAATAAAGTAGAGCTTCATGCCACCATTTGAAATCAGTTGTCTTTAGCAATTTCCTATTGGTTCTAGGATAAAATATAAAATACCTCTACCTGCCTTTGTTTTTTGGCAAGGTAATTCAGGTTAAGTGACTTGCCGAAGATCACACAGCAGTGTGTCATGTATCTGAGGTCACATTTGAATTCAGGTCCTACTGACTACGGGGCTGGTGCTCTATTCACTGTGTCTCCTAGCTGCCCACCCCCCCCCCACCACCATTTTTTAAAAATGGTTTTTATTGATATAATTTTTAGATTGCCTTTACAGATTACTATCTCATGTAGAAAAGGCAAGGGGAAGTATTTGCAGGGAGGGGAAGAACAGGAAGGCAAAAAGGCAAAAGCATATTCTTATTGAAGTTGGCTCAAGGAGAGAATCACATACATACTAAATGGAATATCTTACCCTCACTCACTCTCCTGAGTAGGGGAAAGGGGGATGAGAGGGGGATGATGGAGGGGAGGGCATTCTGGGGAGAGGGGAGGTTAGAAGTACCCACTATCAAAGAGGGACAGGATTAAAGTAGGGAATGGACCAGGTGGGAGGTGAGATGGGTGGGAGGGAAATATAAGCAGTCTTTTACAATATATCTACTATGGTAATGTTTTGCATAGCTATACATGTACAACACATACTGAATTGCTTATCTTCTCAGAGGGAGTGGGTGACAAGGGAGGAAGGGAATGGATCTGAAAATTGAAGTTTTAAAATTAAATGTTTCATAAGATATCCAGGCATTGGGGCTCAGAGATTCACCTTGCCCTAATGGCAAAGTCGAAGGGGGTATGGGAGAAGATATGGGAGAGAGCAGATTGGATGAGGGGATATCTAGTGGGACTGCTATTCTGGGGTGGTGGGTAGGGAAAAATGGGGGAAAAATGTAATTCATAATCTGGTGGAAATGAATGATGTAAACCAGAAGTTAATAAAGCATTTGTTTAATTAAAAAGAAAAAAAATATCAACTGAAAAAAAAATAAAAGTAACAGAAATTTGCTTTCTTCTCCTCCCATTACCAACCACATTAAAAAAAAAAAAAAGAAAAACAGATTTCTTATAATAAATATGTATAGGGGCGGCTAGGTGGCACAGTGAGTAAGAGCGCCGGCCTCGGAGTTGGGATGACCCGAGATCTAATCTGGCCTCAGAAAATAAGCACCCACACATAAATAATGACTAGCTGTGTAACCTTGAGCAACTTACTTAACCCCAATTGCTTAAAAAATAAATAAACATACAAACAAACAAACAAACAAATAAATAAATATGTATAACCAAGCAAAACAAATTCCCTCATTGGCTCAACTCTCTCTCTCTCTCTCTCTCTCTCTCTCTCTCTCTCTCTCTCACTCTCTGTCTTTCTCTCTCTCTCTGTCTCTCCCCAAACATATATATGTATATATGTGTGTGTATGTATGTATGTACACATGTCTCATTCTGTACCCTATATGCAGAATGAGGCATATTATCCGTCACTTATTTGTCATGGATAGCATGTTTCATCATTGGTCCTCTGGAAATCATGAATGGTCATTATATAGATCATAATTATTACAGCTTTCAAAGTTATTTGTCTTTACAGTGCTTTTATTATTATATAAATTGTCCTCCTGGATCTTCACATTTCAATCTTCTTCAGTTTATAAAAATCCTCTGAATGGTATATTTTTACAATATTTATGTTATCTTATCTTATACATTGTACTTGTTCTGTTTATTTTCTCTTTGCATTTGTTCATACAAATCTTTCCATGTCTTCCTTAAATCATCTATTTCTTGATATCTTACAACATAATAGTAACTCCCTCACATTCCAACTCTCTCTAATCTTTTCCAACCTATAGTCTATCTTTATTTCATATTACTGTCTTTTTGTTTATGCTAGGTTTTCCCCAAACTGGCTGACTACCTTTTCCCTGAATTCAATATTCCTTTTCCCATCTCCATCCATACCTTTGTTCAGGTCATTCCCAGTCATTGGAAAGCATTGTCTCCTTGCCTCTATGTCTTAGAATCCCTACATTCTTTGAAGGCTCAGTTCAGTTGTGAAGCCTTTCCTGATTCCTCTATTGTTAGAGTTTCCTTCTGTCACCAATTATTATCTAATATTTACTTCTGTATATGTGGCATCCTGTCATGTTAATGAGATATAAGATCTTCATCCCCATTAATAGGCCTAACATGGAGCCCATTAAGGGAAGCTCGACTGGGGGAGGCTTGTTTTTCAGGAAGGCCCACACTTTTTGTTACTTTGTAATTCTGAGGGTTGTGATGCTCTCTAACCCTGAAGAAGGGTATATATACTCTGAGGTTAGCATTTTTCTTTGGTGCTCGCTCCTTGGAAGAGTGCTCTTGTGATTTGTCCAGATGAGACTCTGGGTAGCTGTTAAGGATACCCCTGGCTTTGAAAAACACAAATGTTGGTGCTTCTCTCTCTGGTAACTATGTATGTATTGCCTTGGTCAGATAATTAGATCTGTCTGTTGATCTGTGCTAATTTCTCAGACAGTAAGAAGCCCTGTATGTTAGTCTTTATTTCTCTGCTTATTTTTCTCTGTATTTTCTTTGTATTTTCTCTGAATATCAGGGTGTTGACTTCTCCCCTGAACTAGTGAATTTAATTCTGTTTATATTTTCTCAGAGGTTCAGGGTGCTGACTTTTCCCCTGAACTAGTGAATGTAAATAAAAAAGATTGTTGACCCCTTAAACAGCTATCTTTCCTAGTAAAACAGATCTAAGAACCTGTACTAGCAGCCATCATGGGTATGCTAGTATGGTTGCTGTTACATATTCTCTACTAGAACATAAGCTCAGGAACTGTTTTGTTTTGTCTTTTCATCTCCAGTATTCTACATGTTATTTTATATATAATTGGTGCTTAGTAAATATTTGTCTAATTTAACTGGGACCTTTGCAACTCTGCTGCAAACTTTAATCAGGTGTCAGCCTGTGTGGAGTGAGATCAGTGACTTATAACATTACATTATTTACCCATATTCTTTTTCTCCTCCACAGTGTCTAATAAGCACGCTTTTGTGGATAGCAACCTCCTCTACCAGTTTAGAATGAATTTCCGTCGGAGAAGAAGGCTAATGGAACTGCTCAATGAACGATCTCCTTCCTCCCAGGAAACCCATGATAGCCCCTTTTGCTTGAGGAAACAGAATAGTGACAACCGAAAACCCACCAGTTTTATGTCAGGTAACTTGGTTCCACTGAGTCATGTCATTTATTTGGCTTTGGAAAAAAAAGAAAGAAACATATGAGAACATCTCAGCTATTGTCACTCAGATATCCAATAACCTCACCTATCTAAGGGACAGTTAAGAACTAAGAAGCAAGTATAAAAGCTCCCAGCAGGCAGAATAAATGTCATAAAGATCATGCACTTTACTTATGGTAGGGCCCCATATACCCTCACATTGGTCCTATTTACTTTTAGTTTACACAATTTGGCTAATAAGTTTGGCTCTCTAGTTTCTAAATTATAGCAAATTAAAGGCCAGAGGAGAAGCTACTCTATCCAGGTGCCAGGACAATGATGGGATGTGATAGCTGAATATGAGGGAATAGGTTGAGAGTTCTGACATTTTTCTATAAAGCAGCAGAGCTCTCTGGGAACTTTCAGTGTGTGAGCAAACATCCCTAACACACCAACGTAGTCCCTGAGGGCATTGTTGTTTTCACCTATTGGTCTAGTGCTGTGATTTCATCTCTGTGTTAGGCTCCCAGTGTGGAATCTCCCTCCATTGATGTATGTATAGACATTTGTACATCTATAATTTGCAGACTTAGAAAGTTTCCCTGGGCACTGAGTGTGGTTTGCCTATGGTCATATGGAAAGTACATGTTGCAGATAGACTTGAACCCAAGCTCTTTCCAACTGTAAGGCCAACCATTTATTTACTAGACCATAATGCAGTTTTATAATGCTATATAATTATTAATGTTCATAATATCAATTATTATCCCTCTAAGATCAATGATAACAAGTCTTAGAAGTTCACACAACTCATTTTCCCCCATAAGATTGCAGTTTTGATCCAATTATAAAACATTATCTTCTTAATAAACACGCACTTCATTTTAGTCCAATGGGAAATTGATTTCCTAAGTGGCCTTAAGTAGTTGATTCTCTTCTCATGATTAAAATTAATCTCATGGGGCGGCTAGGTGGCGAAGTGAGTAGAGCGCTGGCCCTGGAGTCGGAAGGACCTGAGTTCGGATCCGGCCTCAGACACTTGACCCACACAAACAAACAAAAAAAAAACCTAGCCGTGTGACCTTGGGCAAGTTACTTAATCCCAATTGCCCTCCAAAAAGCAAAAAAAAAAAAAAAAAATTAATCTCATTCCATGATGGAGATCAAGAACAGGGATGGAAAACTAGTGAAGTCATTAAAGATTTAATTTGAAAAGTTTAACCCTGTTTTACATTTCAAGCTTCTTCGTGGAAGTAGATGGCTAATCATTGAATATTTGGTGAATTGGCATTGCAGTTGTGCATTCGTTATCATTATTAGCTCATTAATATTGCAGCCAGCACAGTGGCCGCCACACTGCTACTGCATCTGTAGTTTATTTCCATCTTTTAGGGAGCCTCCCTGCTCAGGCTTACCAGAGCCTGTGGCCTGGAAAATGGAAGCAAAAGTCTCCCAGCTTTCCCGACCAACAGACTATGGGTACCAAGGGACTGACCTCAGCGGCTCTAATTGTTTCTGGTTTTTCACAGTAAGTCCAAGCAAGGAGATCAAGATTGTTTCTGCAGTGAGGAGAAGCAGCATGAGCAGCTGTGGCAGCAGTGGTTATTTCAGTAGCAGCCCGACCCTCAGCAGCAGCCCACCAGTGCTCTGCAACCCCAAGTCAGGTACCTGGTCCACCTCTCTTTCTAGCCCACTCAGTAAACCTCACCTCCATCTTGATTTTGTAGTAATGTAGAACTTGACTTCTTTTGACTATAAACAAATTAGGTCCTTGCTAGTAGTCCTCTGGATAGATGGTAAACTCCTTGAGGGCAGGGACTTTCTTTTGCCTCTTCATGTGTCCCCAGCACTTAGCTCTGTGTTTGGCAATAGTAGGTACTTAGTAAATGTTTGTTAATTCATTACAGTAAAGTAGAAAGGGGATTCCATGCAGCCTAGAGTAGATTAGCCCTGGATCTAGTTCCTGTGGGGATGTGGGTGGTCCTTCTTTAGTGTAGAATCTACCTGCAAGCAAGAGAGTCTATGAGAAACTGATTAAAGGGATAATGGAGAAATAGAAGAGAAGAGGAGAGAAATAGGTATAATGGAAAATGTACTAGGTTTCAAATCAAAGGACTTGGGTTCAAATCCCACTTTTGTTCTGTGTGACCTTGGGCAAGTCATTCAACCTTTTTCAGTCTGCAATCCTCTGTAAAATGATGGAGTTGGATTAGATTGCCTATTGGGCTAGCTCCAAATCTATGATGCTATTTATTACTATTAATAACCTTTTATGATTTTGTCAAAAATAGATTTTATTATTTATAGGGAATTGTTAAAAATTTGCTTCAGGAATATATTGTTAATTCTACATATATGTGGACAGGTGCAGTGGATAGAATGCTAAGCCTGGAGTCAGGAAGGTTCATCTTCCTGAGTGAAAATTTGACACTTACCAGCTGTGTGATCCTAGGCAAGTCACTTACCATTTGATACTCTCAGACACTTACCAAGTGTGTGATCCTAGGCAAGTCACTTAACTTTGTTTGCCTTAGTTTCCCCATATGTTAAATGAATTGGAGAAGGAAGTGGCAAACCACTGCAGTATTTCTGCCGAGTATACTCCAGAATGAGGTCATGAAGAGTCAAACATGACTGAACAAGGTATACATATATATGTAGATACATCTGCAAATTTCTGTTTGTTTTTTTAAGACTAGAGAATGAGTACATAAATTCCTTAATCCTGTGATAGCCTGAAGAGCAAAGTTATTAATTAATCAGTAGTCATTTATTAAGCTCTTTCTATGTGTCTGGCACTGCTCTCAGTGCTGATATGAAGACAGAAAGGAAGAGGTTCCTGTCCTCAGAGGCTTCCATTCATTTGAGTGAAACGTGCACAAAATCAACATGAGGTACATTTTGTAGGGGGACAGGAGACAAGAAAAGGTTTTATGTAGAAGGAAACAATTGATCAGTTTTTAAAGAGACAAAGGATGCTGATAAGTACATAGGCCTCAGTTATTTTTGCTAATTCAGTTCAACAGACATTAAGGTATGATTATATGCAGAATGCTGTGCTAGGTGCTGGGTGGGTGGTGGGGGCACAACTATGAATAAAACATGATCCTTACCCACAAAGCATTTGGGGACTTGTAATATAGCTGAAACAGATCTGGGTTTGGAAGAACTGGGTTTGAATTCTGCATCAGTCACTTTCTACCTGTGTGATCTTGAACTGAGTGACTTAATTTTTTCAGGCCTCTGTTTCTTCACCTATAAAAGAAAGTGGTTAAATTAGATTATCTCTAAAGGCCCATTCAGGTTGAAGATCCCCTAAAGAAATAATCAGCAGGAAAGAAACAAATCTGCCCAGAGCTTTCCTCCCTCTGCTCTTTAGTGGTATCCCAAGTCTTAGGGAAGAAGAAATTAAAAAAATAAAAAAAGGAGCAGAAAGTCCAAGTGTCCTTCTTCAGCATCTTGGATTTTTGCCTTCACCCTCTTAAATTCTCAGTGTGGCCTGTGTAGGCAATAATTAAATTTCTAAGAAGAGAAGCATGGTTGCCTTCATGGTGAATAAATGATTTGTTCATAAAATGATAGAGGAAGAAGCCAGCAATTGAATTATTTTAAAGAACATCAGAGAATTTTGAGGAATGTTCTTCATGCTCATAGCTGGCAAACAGCCATATTATTTGGGGCTAAGAGCAGAGCAGAGAAACAAATAAAGAAGGCTTTATTAGACTACTGAAAGAAATTAAGAAAAGCTGTTGCAAAGTAGAAGAAGCCTGCCCAAGGAATCTAGACAAGGCAGGGGAACACAGTAAAGCCATACAATCCTTGGCAGAATTCTGAAGTCAGCCTCTATTGTCTGTCAGTCTCTGTTTCTGCATGGCCCCCACCACACTACATTTTTGGCATCCTCTCCCTCTTGCTACCCTAAATACCCAATCCCTTGTAGTAGACCAAAAGTTCTTAACCTGGGGTCCATGAACTTGTGGTTTTTTTTTTTTTAATACATATTTTGATAAGTGTATTCAATAGAATTCCTTGCCTTTGTAATCCTATGTATTTTATTTATATATTTTCAAAAATTTTTCTTAAAAGAAGTTTGTTAGTTTTACCAGATTGCCAAATGACAAATGCCAGATGACAAAAAAAGTGAATAACAACTCCTGCTCTAGACATTTCCGTCCCCTAAACCTCACAAACAAAATTTTGCACACACAGAAGGCCTTCAGTAAGTGTTGGTTAATTGAAGAAAGCTTTTGTCTCTCTCACTCCCTCAGGGCCCTGCCAAGTGATTGACTGGTTTGATTATCTGATTACTGTTAGATATTAATGGATGATTATGTCTTAATACCTTATCCTTTCCCTCCCACCCCAAGACAGCGGCCACCTTCAGTTTCTTATCTGAAAGCAGCAAATGTTTTGGAATTCTTAAGCCACTTATCATAATGGGTCATTGCCAAATTTTGATATGCCAGTTCAGATTACCTAGGCTCTAATGTGTTCTGCCTGTGCATATAGCCAGCCCAAAAGGTAGGGTTATTAACTGACCTTGTCTGGAGGCCGACATAGACCAAGTGTGCATGAAGGAGATTCATGTTGAAAGTGGCAATTATGAAGGTGAATCAATATATATGTAAAGTTTCTGAAGACAGGAAAGACATCACAGAGGGGTGGAAAAAAATCTCAGACTTGATTGATACTAAAAAACGTAACAAAGGGAACATTGTTAACTATTGACCTATATGTCTGTTCTCCCATTTATGTAAAATCTTTATGAAAGTTATCAATATACAAACTGAGGGCATCTTTGATGAGAATATCAATGAGGAATTATGTAGGCTTTTGCAAGTGATACTCACCAAAAACCACATCTTGACCATTTCACAATTGATTAAATAATATAGGGCTATAAGATCTTACTGTGTTTATTGTTTGTTGGTTATTTTTAAAAAGCATATGATTCAATAGAACAATGTGATGCCTTACAGGCTTTTTCAACAAGGGATTTCTCATAGATGCATTAAAAGCATTCAAGATTTCTTGAATGTTGTAGCAATCCATAACTCTTGTTCTGTCACCATCTGATTCTTAGTGATAGATACCTAGAAAGATCTCATATTAGATAATTTTATTCAATGACCTTCTTATCATAACATCTGATGAGGCTAAGCCAGAAGCTGTGGGCCAACCAGAGGTGTCCACCACCATGATTAGGAAGTTCTAGAGCCTAGTCCAAGTTGAAGATGGATTCCCTATGGATACTGAGACCCTCCAGATGTTCCTGATTTTACAAGATAATGTGTTGACTGCATCAAGCCTAGGAACAATGAGGAGCCTCCTGGAAGAGATCTGTCATCACTCAAAAGAGCTTGGCTTGCTTATCCACACAGAAAAGAAAAATCAAAGGGATAAAGAATGTCTATTGCCCAGAATACAACATGCATTTGGATGGACACCCAATGGACCTTGGCCATTAGTATGTATGCCTCAAACAGACAGTACATGTGGATGATGAATTGGGCTCCAGAGTTGAAAAGGAGGAGAGAGAGAGAGTTGGTGTAATTGCCTCTGGGAAATTGCAAGATTCCCTTCCTTAATAACTCCAAGCTTTTCATGAAACCTGCAGCAGCTAGGAGGCATAGTGGATAGAACCCTGGGCTTGCAGTCAGGAAGATCTGAATTCAAGTCTGGCCTTGGATACTTACTAGCTATATGACCCTAGCCAAGTAATTTTACCTCTGCTTCAGTTTCTTCAACAAGTAGAGATCATCATAGCACCTACCTCTTAGAGTAATTATGAGGATCAAATGAGATAATAATTTGGTGCTTGGTACATCATAAGCCCTCAATAAATATATGTCTGCTTCCCTGCCACCCCCCTAAGAGCAAAGGTCCATTTAAAAAATCTCAACATTCTACAGGTGTTGCTATATATATATATATATAAAAGCTTCAGAGGTTTTAAAATGAATCTCACACAAAGAATAGGCACAAAATGGGTGGGGGCTGATTGCAACATTCAGCTAAAGAGGAGAAATATATGGCAAGAAAAGAAGGTGGCAGATCACATGACCAGGCTGAGGGGATGATATGTGAGCTGCCAGAGCAGTTATCAGGAGAGAGCTAGAAAGACCTCTTGCATGTTGGATGGATCTCCTGGAATAAATTTATTATTATTAGCAATAACTAACATTTATGTTGCACTTCGTCCTTTTTTTATCCGTATAACATAAGATAACAATAAGAAGTAAGATGTTCTTATTATGCTGATTTTACAGATGGGGAAACTGAGTCTGGGAGGTTAAGTGATTTGTGTAAGATCACAGAGCTGGTAGATGGCATCCTGATTCCAGATCTAGTCCTCTATCTATCCGTTATGTCACCTGTTTGTCTCTGGGGCAGCATAGACAAGGGTCACACAGGACAGGCACGTTTGGACAGGTTGTGAGTCGGATCATTGAAGGGACCTCCTGAATCAGTGAGACCACAAATTTACTCAAGCATTTGAGTATTCTTAGTCACTTAGTAACAACTCAGTCATTTGTACCAACTGAAGTAGAAATGCTGTTAGCACCCTCTAAATTTCCATGTCCAGGGGAAAGTAGCCTCTTATCCATAAATGATGAATTCACAGATCCATTTGGTTATTACTTCAGTCAAGAACTTTAACCTCTTTGGGTTTCAGGTTTATGGTCTGTAAAATGAGGGGATTTCATGGCTTTAAAATGTCAAGATTCTATGATGTGCTGGTCACTGTGAGGAAGTGGCCCCCAAAATGTATATAATCCTTAATATCAATTATATATACATACATTCATACATATATGCACATGTATATACACACACACACACACATACGTATCAATACAGATAGTACACATAAGATAATCAGTTAATAATGTAGGTCTGGGAGGATAGTGTTACCCTTGACTGTAATAGGAAAAGTTAGAGGTGGGAAGAGTTTAGGGGGAAAGATAATAAGCTTAAGATGTCTACTGAACATTCATTTCAAGATGTCTGAAAGGGCTTTGGAGATTCAAGACTGGAAGTCAACAGAGAGATTAGGGGAAACATAGGTAGATTTGAAAATCACCACGATAGATGTGATAATTAAATCCCTGGAAGTGATGAGATCACCATTCAACTGGACTTTATTATGTCCCCTGGTACATTTGGATGGTCCTGAGATGGACCATTATTTAGGGTCTATTTTAATTTTTCAGAAAACCCAGCGTAAAAATGAATTAGACAGGCTTGAAAGTTCAGCTCACCAGCCTCTGCCTGGACCACAGCAAGTCACTTTACCTTTGGAATTCTGTTACTTTAACTGGGAACAAAACATAGTGTTGTTTGAGAGTGTAAGAAGACAACCTGAGCTGTTTGAAATGAATCCACCAGATCAGAAGCTTAATTCGGTTTTGTAAGCATATTAAAAATGTTAATAGCTGACATTTCATAGCACTTTATCTTATTTACCCTCATAGCAGCCCTGTAAGGTAGGTACTATTATTAGCCCTCTTTTATAGATTTATATCTTTTGTGCCTTGAAGAGTAAATAAAAGTAAACTTAATCAACAGATAAAAAAGTGGCATTTTATTGCCCTGGTCAAATATTTTACTGTTCTGACAGTGGGCTGTAAAATAAATGTCTGGTTTTAATTCTAAATTATTTTCCTATAATTTTGAAAATACCAATAGAGTTATAGGAGATGTACAACTAAACAAATTCATCACATGTTAAGTTGACATTTCTTTATTCATTGACTATGATTTGGAAGTAATTCAAATTCTCAGAGTCACTAATTTCAGGAGTCTATATTTTCATTTAATTTGTACTTTTAGGTATGCAAATTTTATCCAATAACACTTTTTTTTGGCGGGGGGTGGGGGGAATCCAGTGGACTTTGATTTTTCTCCAGGGGATGTTTCAGAATATCCTTGTTGGTTCTCCCCAGTATCAGTGAGTTCAAGAAAAATGGAACTGAACTAACAATGCAAAGAGCACCCCATTGCCAACAGGCTCTGACTACAAAAGTCATTAAGCATCCCTCTGCAATATCTGGTTTCTTAATCAGCAGAATGCCACTAATAAGTTAGGATTAGGAAGGAAGGAATATATTTATATTTTAAGGGATTTTGCTATTTGAAAGAAAGGCTTCAGGAAAAATTAGGTGAATTGAAGTTTATTTTGAATCTTTTTGATTGCATTAAGCAATAGTATTTTAAAATTATTGTTTGTGCTGCAAGTATTTTATGAATGAACATAGTCCGTCAATGTTCCTCTCAGGTAGGCTAACTCAATTTAATTCCCCAAAAGTTTATTGAATGTCTACTTTTTTGCTAACAAAAGCAATAGTGCTTAGCACAGTGCCTGGTACAGAGTAGGTATTAAATTCATGTTTACTCAACTTAATAAAGTAATAGTGATACAAAGATGAAAAATATTAAATATATATTTTAATATTATATAATATGTATATTGAGAAGAAGTAGGTTTTACTAAGGGAGGATATAAAGGTAGATTGAAAGGTGTGGGAATTCATAAGAGAACTTTCAAGGGGTTGGGAGGTTTTATTATATCCAATTCCATTTAAAAACATAGCTTTTCCTTTATACAGGTGTATCATTGCCTTGGCCTCACACTTAGTCATTATTTCTTATGTCTGAAATTGAATAGAAAAAAGGTGTCAGGCAGGGTGGGGAAGAAAAGAAGGCATGAAGAAAAGATTTTCTCAAGGTCATATATTATATATAATATATATAACAATATTATAAAATATAAATATCTTATATTTTAAGGGATTTTTAAATATACATTTAAATATCTATATATATTTATAACATATAAAAATATAAATATTTAAAAATCCCTTCCTTCCAGGAGTTTACAATCTACTAAGGAAGGAAAATATAGTATGTTATAGTAAATCAGTAATAACTTTTGTTAAAATTAAGGTAAAATAAATACAAAGTAACCTCAACGGGGAGGATATGCTAAAATCTGGATGTTTGGATAGGTCTCATATGGGATGTGGCACCTAAAGTCGAGATTTATGAAGAAGCTAGAATTTCTAGGATTTGGAATTGGGAAGGGAATGCATGTCAGATATGGGGCACAGTTAAAGAGGAGATGGAAGACTACATATAGAAACCAGCTAATGGACCAGTTTGGCTAGAATGGGTAGTACAAGAAAGGAGGTACATGTAATAATACCAAAAAGTTAGTTGGGAGCCAAATTGTGAAGTCTTGAAATATGAGATTAATGATTAAAATTTATTTGATTTGAGATTTATTTGATTTTATTTAATGATTTATTTTATTAATGATTTATTTATTTTATTAAATTTTACTTATTTTATTTTATTTAATAATATTTATTTGATTTGGGTCCTAGAGAAAAGAAGGAACCACTAAATTTTTAAGGATAATAACATGATGGGATCTGTGTAATGGGAATGTTAACTTGCAGATGTATTAGAAAGGTATAGCTAGGTGACAGTGGATAGCATATTGAGCCTGGAGTCAGGACAACTCATCTCCCTGAGTTCAAATCCAGCCTCAGAGCTGTGTGACCCTGGGCAAGTCTCTTAACTTCATTTTCCTCAGTTTCCTTATCTGTAAAATGAGCTGAAGAAGGAGATGACAAACTACTGCAGTATCTTTGCCAAGAAAACCCTAGATGGCATCACAAAGAATCCGATATGACTAAAAATGGCTGAACAACAATAAAAATTGGTAAAGGAAGAGACTAGAGAGAGAGAGAGAGAGAGAGAGAGAGAGAGACTAATCGGGAGTGAAATGAATGAAATGAAAACATTCAGGCAAGAAGTGATGAGGGCCTGAACTATAGTGGAGGGGATGGTTTTTACTTTTTACTTCTCCCTGTCCTCGTTCAAGAAAGATGATCAAATTAGAAGCAACAAGGCCATTTTTCTATCTCCTGTTCTGTTAGGAACAAGTTGCCAAAGCTGATATGCAGCTCAAAATTCTTAGAGTTCATTCTAGTTCTGAGGAATGCGCAGTTTTACCTGTGTCACTTATAAACAAGAAAAATAATATGGAGAATGAGATATTCCCAAATAATTGAGCATTTGTTCTAGAGCACAAAAACTGAACCTTTCCATATAGCATTTAGAAATATTTGTGGGTTTAGATAAGTAATTTCACCTCTCACTAGGCTTCATTTTCTTCATCTGTACAGTGAGAAGGACTGGATCATTTCTAGGATTCCTTTCAGCTCTTAAAAAAATGTTTATTGGGGGAGGCGGAGCCAAGATGTCAGAGTAGAAACAGCATTTCCAGTGTGCTCTGCCCCACACAAATTTCAAACAATGTGAAAGGGGACTCTGAACAACTTCTGGAGCCACAGCACAGAGAAGCTAACCTCCTGCTGAGGACAGCCCAGCAGCCCTGCAGGGAGCGGCCAGCACAGCGCTCTGAGAGCAGGCAGCACAGCACACTGGGAACCGACAGCGCAGCTCCAGAGCCAAGCCCAGGTCCGAGGTTTTAGCCCCAGGGCGGCCGGGCCTTCAACCGACCAGAGGGACCCCAGAACACCAGCAATTGTGGTGATTCCAGAATTATCAGCACAGATATGCCTAGGACAAAGTGAGAGGTTAGTGCCCTATGGACTTTGGGACCAGTATTTGGGGAACACGTGGCTTCCTCCCCTGGGGGCAAAAAGCTGCTGAAGAAACAGCTGCACAGAAGCCATTCTGCAGCATCAGTAGTGGCTCTAGCTCCTGGTCTGCGAACTGTAGGAAGATCCAGCAATCAGTCTGGGGGTTAATCGCTTTTGCTTTAAACTGCCTGGATCTGGATTGTGGTCTGGGGGGAAGTTTGGGGTGGGTATCCAACTTGCCAGAGTGGGTGGAGGCTTTACAGAGGCCACCCAACTGGCAGAAGTTGTGAAGACCCCACGTTTGGGCGGAAGCTCCCCTGTCTGGTGGCAGAGTCCTACTGTGGCAACAAGCCCAAAAATCAAGTAATTAAGTGGCAACATGCCTAGGCAAATGAAACAAAATAAACAGAAAAGTTCAACATTGGACTCCTATTTTAGGGGCAAAGAGGCTCAAAGCATGGAGGAGGACTGTGAGGTCAGAACTCCTGCACCAAAAGCCCCAAATGAAAATACAAGCTGGCTACAGGCCATAGAGGACCTTAAGAAGCAGATAAGAGAAGTGGGGGGAAATTTGGGAAGAGAAATGAAAAAGATGCAAGAAAAGTATGAAATGACAGTCAACAGCCTGACTGAGGAAAATAACACCTTAAAAAATAGACTAACTCAAATGCAAAAGAGGCTCAAAAAGGCAATGAGGAGAAGAATGTCGAATTTGCCAGATGGAAAAAGAATCTCAAAAGCTCACTGAGGAGATTCATTCCTTCAGAGTTAAACTGGAGCAAATGGAAGCTAGTGACTTTATGAGAAATCAAGATAGTATTAAACAGATCCAAACAAATGAAAGATTAGAAGGCAATGTGAAATATCTCATGGGAAAAACCATTGACCTGGAAAATAGATCCAGGAGAGATAATATAAAAATTATTGGACTACCTGAAAGCCATGATCAAAGAAAGAACCTAGAAATCATCCTTAAAGAAATTCTCAAGGAAAATTGCCCTGATGTTTTAGACCCAGTGGGGGCAATAGAGGTTGAAAGAATCTACTGATCACCTCCTGAAAAAGATCCCAAAAAGAAAACTCCTAGGAATATTATAGCCGGGTTCCAGAACTCCCAGATCAGGGAGAAAATACTACAAGCAGCCAGAAAGCAACAGTTTCAATATTGTGGAAACACAATCAGAATAGCCCAGGACCTGGCAGCTTCTACACTGAGGGATCGAAGAGCATGGAATATGATATTCCAGAAGGCAAAAGAGCTGGGATTGAAGCCAACGGTCACCTATCCAGCAAAACTGAGTATCATGTTTCAGGGGAAAATATGGTCATTCAGTGGAATAGAGGACTTTCAAGCATTCTTGATGAAAAAACCAGAGTTGAATAGAAAATATGACATTCAGACACAAGAAGCAAGAGATGCTTGAGAAGGTAATCAAGGAAAAGAAATCAAAAGGAACTTATCAAAATTGGACTATTTACATTCCTACATGGAAAAACAATAACTGTGTTTGAAACCTTTCTCATTATGAAAATAATTGAAGAAGGGTACATGGCATATGTTCACAGGTATACATGGATAGAGGGCACAGGTTGAATTTTATGGGAAGGGATGATTCTTTTTTTTTTTTTTTTTTGGAGGGCAATTGGGATTGGGTGACTTGCCTGGGGTCGCGCGGCTGGGTTTTTGTTTGTGTGTTGGGTGTCTGGGGCTGGATCCAAGCTCGGGTCCTTCTGGCTCCGGGCTGGTGCTCTGCTCGCTGCGCCACCTAGCCGCCCCAAGGAAGGGATGATTCTTAAGGGGTGAAGTCAAGAGGTGAGAGAGGAAAGTGGCAAGAGGAGAGGGAGAGAGACAGGGTAGGGTAAACTATCTCATGTAGAAGAGGCAAGGGGAAGTATTTGCAGGGGAGGGGAAGAACAGGAAGGCAAAAAGGCAAAAGCATATTCTCATTGAAGTTGGCTCAAGAAGAGAATCACATACATACTAAATGGAATATCTTACCCTCACTCACTCTCCTGAGTAGGGGAAAGGGGGATGAGATGGGGGATGATGGAGGGGAGGGCATTCTGGGGAGAGGGGAGGTTAGAAGTACCCACTATCAAAGAGGGACAGGATCAAAGTAGGGAATGGACCAGGTGGGAGGTGAGACAGGTGGGAGGGAAATATAAGCAGTCTTTTACAATATATCTACTATGGTAATGTTTTGCATAGCTATACATGTACAACACATACTGAATTGCTTATCTTCTCAGAGGGAGTGGGTGACAAGGGAGGAAGGGAATGGATCTGAAAATCGAAGTTTTAAAATTAAATGTTTCATAAGATATCCAGGCATTGGGGCTCAGAGATTCACCTTGCCCTAATGGCAAAGTCAAAGGGGGTATGGGAGAAGATATGGGAGAGAGCAGATTGGATGAGGGGATATCTAGTGGGACTGCTATTCTGGGGTGGTGGGTAGGGAAAAATGGGGGAAAAATGTAACTCATAATCTGGTGGAAATGAATGATATAAACCAGAAGTTAATAAAGCATTTGTTTAATTAAAATAAATGTTTATTATTTTATAAAATATACCATTTTCTTATGATGTCACATGGCAAAAATCATTAAGTGCTTTTTGGGATATTCTCAGTATTCATAGAGCTAAAGAAGAAAAAGTTGCAGTAATTAAAATAATCATTGTGATTGAGTGACAAGCCATCCCAAAGTCTATGAAAAGAGGAAACGGTGGGATAACTAGGTACTTGGGTGTTATCTGACTTTTAGAGTAGCTGAAAATTTCAATATAATTAGGAAAGGAAGGAAAACCCATTCCTGAGTAATTAGTGATACACTGTGTCTTCATCCAGGTACATATAGTACCTGGATCATTGGCCCATCCTTTGAATAAGGAAGGCCCTTAAAACTTGGATCAATATCAAACATTCATGAAAATTCAAATGAAAAAACCCACAAAGTCTGAGATCTGGAGAAAATAACAACATACATTTTACAGGAGCTTTGTGAAATATTTGCTTCCTTAAGCTTATATTAAATAACTGATGTCTATTTTTGCAGTGTTAAAGAGACCAGTCACTTCTGAAGAACTCCTGACACCTGGGGCTCCATATGCAAGAAAGACTTTCACTGTAGGTACTTTGGTTATCTTCCTGTGCCATTTGATGTATGGATTGTAAACTGCTGTGAAAGTGATTTTCTGATATTGTATTAGTAGAATGTCTTTACATGTATAAATGAGTTAACATGTAAAGACTTTGGTAAACCTAAAAGTGCTAGTATTATAATTATTAATATTGTTATTATTATATTAAATATAGCATTTGTAGTAACTATAATTACTAATATATAATATATAGTCATAATTATATATTATTATATTAATAATAAAATATATTATGTTTATGTAACATATGTTATTTATTATTTATATTTATAATTATATTACTTACACATATTCAATATTATTATTAATAATTTTCAAAAATTTTCTTGGTCTTTGGGAGTTTACATCACAAATTTGTTCACAGAGAAAATAACTCAAAATGTTGCAATTGTACTGGCATTGTTCCATGTTTCCATGTTGTTCTGTTTAATGTGTGTTATTAATCTTTTTTTTAAATGCACTAGTCAAATATAATTACACTTTGAATTACAAATACAATACAAATTACAATCCTCCTGAACTGAAGTTAAAATCTGAGAAAAATCTAAACAAATTAGAGGGATCAGCATGGCAGATTACCAAGGAAAGAAGAAGAAGCAGTGATGGACTTTTTTCCTATTCAATTTTAGACATAAGAAATCATGGCTAAGTGTGAGGCCAAGGCAATGATACACGTGTGCAAAGGAAAAGTTACATGTTTTTAAAAGGAATTCGATATAATAAAACCTCCCAACCCCTTGAAAGTTCTCTTTTGAATCTCCATGCCTTTCAGTCTACCTTTATATTCTCCTTCAGTAAAACCTACTTCTTCTCAAGCACCAATGCTCAAAATAACATTAAGTAATTTCGTTGGTGTTTCTATTTTGGGTAATTACTATCATATTTTGGTCTATGGCATTATTTTTCATTTCAATGTGTACTATTTTAGCTGCATTAAATGGGTTAAATGCTTACAGGCTAGCATGGGAACTTAACCATTATAAATTAAACATTACTTCTATGAGGAAATGTGTTTGAAACATCCAGCTTAGAAACTTTTTAGAACATGATATGCATGCAAGTCAAGTACTTCCCTGTATCTTTTTAAAATTTATTTTATTCACTGTATCTTTTTAAGAAAACTTTTTGTAATGCCTTTAAAAATAGCTTTCACACCTCAAATCTTCCTTTTTCCCAAATAGAACATTCTCTTGTAACAAAGAAATAGAGTTAAGGAAAACAAACCAATATAATCACCATGCTTGATAGTGTATGACTCATTCTGCAACTGTAGTCTATCACTTTTCTCCTAAGAGGAAGTGGGTGTGTTTTATTTCCAGTCCTCTAAAGTCAAGATTGGTCACTGTGCTAACCAGAATTCTAATGTCTTTCAATATTGTTTTTCTTTACATAATTATAATCATTCACATGCCTTCTCCATAAAGAAAACTTTCAGGAAAGCCAATTGTAGAGATTCTCCCTTGTCTAGACCTGTGGTTTCATATGTCTACACTAGACTGTTATCTATAACTTAGAGAGTTTCCTGGGAGGCATTTAGAGGTCTGGTTACTTGCCTGGAAACACACAGCCAGTATATGTCAGAGTTAAAATTTAAACACCAGCCTTTCATACTGTATAAATATTAGCCAGGTGAGTTAGGTAGAGCAATGGATAGAGTGCTGGGCCTTCAGTCAGGAAGACTCAGTTCAGGCCAACTGGTCACTGGACCCAGATGACTGTGAAGGAGAGAATGAGGCTGGTGACTTTGCACAGCCCTGCCTCACTTAAATCCAATTCACTTGCAAATGATAGCATCAACTCCTTGATGTCAAGGTCTTTCAGAATGACTTCAAAGCTGGCCTCAGAAGTGTGACCCTGGGCAAGTCACTTAACCCTGTTTGCCTCACATTCCTCATCTGTTAAATGAACTGGGGAAGGAAATGGCAAACTACTCTAGTATCTTTGCCAAGGAAACCCCTAATGGGGTCGAAAAGAGTTGGACGTGAAAGATATGACTGAGCAACAACAACAAATATCAGCCATTCGGATGATTATTATTCTAGTAAGTTATCTTAATATGATCCTTTCAGAGCAGGCAAACAGTTAAACCTGAAGCAGAGATGAGCTTCCTCATATCCTGTGCTTGAGAGAGGCAGCTCAAGATAATGGGGAAAATATAAGGTCTAGAATCAAGAGACATATGGTTAAGTCTCGGCTTTGATGTTCCATAGAGGTATTACCGTGGGCAAGGCAATCATCCTCTCTGGACCTCAGTTTTCTCATCTATAAAATGGAGTTACTGTGAAACATACCAGCTACCTGATAGACAAGGATTCCTAATTGTTTTGTTTTGTTTTTTCTTCCTTCTCCTTCGGGTCCTAGATCGTTGGTGATGCAGTGGGATGGGGCTTTGTTGTAAGAGGAAGCAAGCCATGTCATATACAGGCTGTGGATCCCAGCGGCCCAGCAGCTGCAGCTGGAATGAAGGTATGTCCTCTGACTTTATCCTAATAGTCTTTTGTATCTACTTGTTATTGTAATTTCTATTTTGTGTTGCTCTCTTGGGTCTCGCGTCTCTACAGCTTTATCACATGCCTTTCCATAAGCATGGCTTCGTTCAGTGCTGCCACCCCACCTCACCCTGCCTTTCACCTCACTTCTCCAATACTGCTGCAGTCTCTTTGATGTCCAAGGTTTTCTTTCGACAGAGCACCCTCTAAATGACTCTTGCTTTGGGTTAGAGTTTGAGTCTAGGCACTGTTTCTTTCCTATGACTTCCTGGTCTCATGGACATCAAGTTTCCTTTTCTCATTCTGAAGGAAGAGACCTCAACACCCACTTTCCTCTTTTCCTCAGCGGATTCCATGTTTGCCATCATTTTTCATTCAGCCTGTATAGTCATCACAGTGTTTCTGTGCTTTGCAAATCACCTACTCATGAATGAAACATATTGTTGTCACGTAAGATGCTTGACGTCTTTTAAGTCAACAAATGTTTCTTAAGTTGGTCGCCCTCAGACTTCAGCCAGTACTTTGTTTTGAACCTTCAATGGGCTTATTATCAATAGAACACGGAATTAAATTAAATTCAACTAACATTTATTAACTGTCTACTAAGCATCTGACACTAGGCTAGCTTCTAGAGGTGCAAAGACAAAACCAATATAGTCCCTGTCTCAAAGATTTTACGTTCCACAGGGAGAACCCAAGTGTGTACTAATAAGTAAGCATATAATATATATATAATATATGTATATGATATATATTATTATAATATATATATTTAAAAAATCAAAGGCATACATAAAAATTCAAGGGCAACATTATCAATTTCAGGAATCAAAAAAGGCCCTTTATAGGAGAAGAAAACTGAGCTGAACTTGAGGGAAATAGGATTTCCAAAGAGTAGAGGTAAGGAGATAGGATATTTCAGGCAGGTGGTTACAGCTTATACAAAGACATGGAGATAGGAGATTAAATGTTCACACTCCCATTTCCAAACTATTGCCTGCACTCTAGGCATTATCTTCATGTCACACCATCTCCGCCAGCCAACTTCAGATTTGGCTTCAGAACTAGACCTTCACCCCACTACCTGGCCATCTCCACCTCCTGCTGAGGTGTGCTTACTCTCCAGCTAACACACACCCTGCCTTTCAGCTCCCTTTTCTGTGTCTTTCTCATTAGGATGTAAGCTTCTTGAGGTCAGGAATATCTTTCTTTCTGCTTATATCTGTATGCTCAGCACTTAGCACAGTGCCTTGCACATAGTAAGCATAAAATAAATGCACTTTATCTATCCATCTACCTATCTGTCTATATCTATCAACATATCCATCTATCTGTCTATATCTATTTACATACCCATCTATCTACATATCTGTCTGTCTGTCTCTATCTACATATCCTTGTATTTACATATCTATCTCGCTGCCTATCTATCTATATCTATGTCTGTCTATATCTATCTACATATCCCTCTATCTATCTATATACATCTATATCTACACATCTATCTACTTTCTATGTATCTATCTGGAATAGTAAGTCAGAGTGTTTGGCTGGTGCATAAGATGTATAAGAGGAGTAATGGACAGTCAGCCAGGAAACAAGCTTGAGACAAACTGGGAAGAATTTTGAATGGTAAAGAGAGGAATTTTCATCTTTTCCTAGAGCTCTTTCAGCAGGGGAGTGACAAAGTTTTCTGTGTCCTTTAGGAATTTCTATCTGGCAGCTGTGTGTAGAACAGGTTGAAAAGGGAGAGGTTAGATAAAAGGAACTCAATATATTATAATAGTCCAGGCAAGAGGGGAAGGGGGGGAGGGATGGTGGAAATGAGCATTGATCAAATGCCTACTGTGTGCCAGTCATTGTACTAAATACTATTTCATTTGATCCTCAACAACCCTGGGAGATAGGTGCTATTATTATCACCCCCATCTTACAGTTGAGGAAACTGAGGCCAAAGGGGTTAAGTAACTTGCACAGAGTTATACAGCTAATAAGTGTCTGAGGCTAGATTTGAACTGAGGTCTTTCCAACTCCAGGCCCCGCACTCTGTCCACTGTGTCACCTAGCTATAAGGGGCATAGAGGAATCAAGAGCCTGAATTTGGGCAGTTTTAGTCCAATAAGAGAGGAAGGGATGAATGGGTAGCATGTTATGGAAGAAGAATCAGTCCGTTTTGGCAACCGTTTGTATATGGAAAGTGAGAGAAAGTGAAAGTTGAAGATGACCCACAGATTGTCATGCCGATCTGAGTGCATGAAGGAATGGTGGTGCCTTCCAAAGAAATGAGGAGCTTAGAAAAAGGAGTGACTGAGGCTCATGAAGTTCCAGGCATGGGGTCCTCCACGGGGAAATGGCCAGCAAGAAGTTGGAGATTCGGGATTGAAAGAAGAGGGAGAGACAGAAACAGAGGCGGGGTGGGGGGGGGCGGTGCAGTCAGCCAATAAACATTTACTAAACACCTCCTGTGTGCTAAGCCTCATGCTAAGTGCTGTTCAGATCTGGCCTAGATACACATTAGCTGTGTCAGCCTGGGCAAGTTGCTTGCATGTTTCCTCATTTGTAAAATAGGGACAATAATAGTAGCTACTTCCCAGGGTTATTATGGGGACCAAACAAGATAATAATTGTAAAACACTTGGCTGAGTGCCTGGCACTACATAAAGGTTAGCTGTAATTAGCTATTGCTTGCATAGATTTGGTCATCTTCTGCATAGAGAAGACAATTGAATGAATCTATGATCACTGATGAGGTCACCAAGAAGAAAGAATAAATAAATAAATATATATGCAAAAAAACCCAAAGAACTAACACATACACACATATATATGCAAAAAAACCAAAAGACCGACATACACACACATATATGCAAAAGAAAAAAACAAAGGACTGATACACACACACACACACACACACACATATCCAAAATACTAAAGGACTGATACACACACACATACACAGACACACACAGATACACACAGACACACACACACACACATACACACATATATATATGCAAAAAAAACCAAAGGACTGATACACACCCACACACACACACATATATGCAAAAAAAAGGACTGATACACATACATATGCAAAAAACAAAGGACTGATACAGACAGACACATATACACACATATGCAAAAAACCCCAAAGAATTGATAACCAAGCCCTGGGGTACACCCACCCATATCGACATGAATGATGGCCCTAGTCAGGACAGAGGGATTTCACAAAATCCTAGTGACACAGTCTACAGAAGGAAGGTTTTTCTTTTTTTTCTTTAAAGCAATTGGGGTTAAGTAACTTGCTCAAGGTTACACGGCCAGTCATTATTTATGTGCGGGTGCTCATTTTCTGAGGCCAGATTCGATCTCGGGTCATCCCAACTCCGAGGTCGGCGCTCTTACTCACTGCGCCACCTAGCCGCCCCTTATAGAAGGAAGGTTTTTCAACTTTGTCAAATGCTGCAGAGAGGTCAAGAAAGAGAAAGACTTATTTTCCCTGCTCATCCTCCTGTGAACATGCCAACACACCAGTAAGAGAAAAGACAGCAGCAGGTAAGAATTAAAAAGCAGCAGAGAGCATGGTTGATGTCCCACCCAGCCTCAGAAAAGTGGGCCAGTCTTGTCTAAAAGCTCAGTTTTACTCATTCTCCTGAAGGGCTGTGGAGTCCCCTGGGGCATACAACTCACTAGATGGTGGGGAGCCCCACCATGGGGGTGGGGAGAGCTGTTCAGAAGGATTATTGGCTGTGTGGGCTTGTCTTATGGTTCATGCCATCCCTGTGGCATTGTGGTGGTGGGCACAATACCAAAGAGACTTAAAGAAAGAAAATTGGCTGGAATAAAAAAAGGGCGAGAATTTGTATGTGTGCCAGGACTGAACATTTCAATTTGTAATGGAACTCTTGGCCACAGGAAGGATTTTCTATTTTATTTCCACAGAGATGTACCTAGTAGAGTTTGTTTTTGGAAGATTGCCTTGGTTTGTACTGTGCAGGTTCTTTGTTTATGAAACTTATGGCTGCTCATTTCTTTGACTTTAAGCGTATTTCCTTTCCTTTCCACTCAGCTGGGTACTCATGGAAAGGCAAGGATTTATCCCTCAGTTAAATGTGTCTTTTTCACTTAATTAAATGCCTCGTTGATTCAATTCACTTTGAATAATATTTATTGGGTGACTGGTGCAGTGGTGCTAGGCATTATCAATTGAGTAATTATTGAATTAACCCTCTAATAGAATATGTTGGTATTGAGAAACTCTAGTAGAATGTTTTAAAAGGTGGGGGCAATTCACCTTAGACTCCAATGCTTAGTATGTGTCCTGTCTCAGTTATTTTCTATTTTATTTTGGGCTAGATGCTTGACTATACTGTTTCAGTTGCCTCATTTGTAAAATGGGATAATAATAACATCTACCTTGCAGCATTATTGTTAGGATCAAGTAAGATAATATATATGAAGTGCTTTTCCATCCTTAAAGTGCTAGCTATTATTATTATAGATAATTTTCCATACTATGGAGTTAGACTAAATTTAGGTTCTTTTTTCTGAAATAATTGGATTTTAAAATTATTTTAATTTTTTGTCAAAATATTAAGTCAATCAATCAAGTTAACTCATCCCCCTTAAAGTAAGTGTCAAGTGCTAGACCCATTACACAACAAAGTTTGGTTTAGCTTGGTTGAAATGTCCTTTGGACCATCTGTAAAATATTGAAACCACTTCAAAACCAAAAGATTTAAGCATTTGGAGTTGAAAAGGTTGAAAGCCTTCCTTGGAGGAAGGAGAGGCGCTACAGTCTCAGATCTTGACCTCCACACAAATCCCCATCCCTGCTTGACCAGAGGAAGACCTTGTGAATGTAAGTGTCCTAACAGTATCCCTAGAATAGTAACAGCTGGTGTCAGTGTCTGAATCAGGAACTGAGGATAGACAGGATACCTCAAGGAAAGGCACATCCAAGGATCTACAAGAAGTCCTATAGAAAAGCTATACCTTCCCTGGGGGAAATATCTTGAGAACTTCACCAAAAGGACTTCCAGGAGCTGTGAATTACCCCTGTGCTATAATGAACTCTTCAAGCTCTAGCCCACCTTCCTCTGAACTCAGTATGTTCTTATGGGACAAATGAGTCACAGATTTGCAATTCTGTAGGAATTGATTTTACTATTGCCACCTTAATAAATACCTTTGAAACTAAAAGCTAATTACAACTTAGCAAGCAATTGATATCAGTTGATAAGCATTGGGAAGAAAAACACCAGTGGGGCTCCATAAGTTATGATATTGTTGTTTGACTTTGGGCTAGATGCTTGACTAGTAATTTCATTTATGTCTGACTCTTTTTGACTTCATTGGGACTTTTCTTGACAAAGATACTAAAGTGGTTTGCCATTTTCTTTTCCAGCTCATTTTACAGATGAGGAAACTGGGACAAATAGGGTTAAGTGACTTGTCCAGGGCCACACAGTTAGTAAATGTCTGAGGCCAGATTTGAAGTCAGGAAGATGAGTCTTATGGCTCCAGGCCCAGCACTCTATCCACTGCACCACCTAAATATACATATATGTATGTATACACATATATGTGCAAATACACACATATATACATATATACACATACATATGATATGTGTGTATACGTGTATGCATACATACATATATGTGTGGATGTTTAATTTATATGTAGTTCATAGTCCTCAAACATGTAATTTTTAATAGCTACAGTTCTAAGCAGAATACTGTATTTCCTGAGAACTTTTTAATGAATCTAGCTTTATCCCCTTTTTCTATCTCTCTTACTAGCTTGATGATTCTGGGCATTTAATCCCTCTGAGATCTGGTTTCCTTATCTACAAAATGAAAATAGTAATACCTATCATGTCTGCCTTGTAGGGATGTTTTAAGGCTCAGATAAAATAATGTGCATAAAGTATTTTGCAAATTTTAAAGTACTACATGAATGACAGCTATTCTGTCTCCATATTGTACACACACCTTCACCCTATGATAGTATATCTGTTGCAAAGTACAATCTATAATAACAGTAATAATACAGTGTTTAAATAATACATTAAAATTTGCAGCAGGCTTTACATGTATTAACTCATTTGATCCTATAACATCCTTATGAGGTAGGTGCTATTTTTATCATCATTTTACAGAGGAGGAAACTGAGGCATGCAAAGGTTAAGTGACTTGCCTAGGGTTATAGCTGATAAACGTCTGAAGCATGATTTGAACCCAGATCTTACTGACTCAAAGGCACCACTTTATCCACTGGTAACACCTGGCTGCCAAGAAATCAGTAATATTAACTGACATTTACATAATGATTTAAAATTTGTTTTGCATTCATTATCTCATCTGCCTCTCACAACAGTTCTATGAGCTAGGTAATATGAATTCTCCCATTTTACAGAGTGGGAATTTGGATCTAAGGGAAGTTATGATACTTGCCCATGGTCATGTAGCTTGTTTGTTGTTGTGTTTGTTCTTCGTTTTGAAGAGGACCATGACATCAGGGAGATGATGATATGACTTGCAGTTGACTTGGATTTGAGTGAGGGAGGGCTGTGCAAGGTCACCAGCCTCACTTTCTCCTCCAGAGCCATCTGAGTCCAGTAGCCAGATATTCATCAGGACAACTGGAGAAGGACCAGGATGCAATGGGAGACCCTGGCCCTTTTAGGCTAAGGTCTTTTCAGGTCATGTAGCTAGTAAGTGTTTGAGGGGACATTTGAATCCCTACATTTGAGGGGACATTTGAGGGGACATTTGAATCCCTACATTTGATTTCATGTGCAGCTTGTAGGCAGAAAATGTATCACACTTATTTTACTGCACCCAGAGCAAGAACAGCATAAAAAAAGAGGGGGTTTAAATTTTTTACCTACCATCACACTGCCCTAATCTTAGCTTTAGAAGTGGTATCTCTGACCCACCTTCCCTCTTAACATGGAACATCACTTGTGTGTTATCACCATTTGTATTAGCTATAAGACTAAAACTTTACCACTTGACCAGGGATTTTCTTTTTCTTTTTTTTATTTTTTTAAACTGGGGTAAGGAGGGGATTGGTGGGGACAGGAACACAGCAATCAGGGTTAAGTGACTTGCCCAGGATCACACAACCAATAAATGTCTGAGAGATCAGATTTGAACTTGGGTCTTCCTAAACCCGGGTTGATAGTCTATCCACTGGACACCTTTGTTCATTTTTTTTTCTTTTTGGAGGGCAATGGGGGTTAAGTAACTTGCCCAAGGCCACACGGCTAGGTTTTTTTTGTTTGTTTGTTTGTGTGCATTAAGTCAGAGGGCCGGATCCGAACTCAGGTCCTTCTGACTCCAGGGCCAGTGCTCTACACGCTGCTCCACCTAGCCGCCCCTCCACCTTTGTTCATTCTTAAGCATAAAAGTTTGATAACTTCAAAAAGCTTGAAGATCCCAGGCTCAAAGCAGTTTCTTCTGTGACTGGTCAGTTAATACCACATTCCAATGAGTAATTACAACAGTGGGAGCATTATGTCTGATTACAGGTGTAGGCTGTGTACAATAAACATAGATTCAGACTTGGAATTGGCTATTTCCTAACCCACCAGGTTGTCTACCCATTGCTCCCAATTCTTTGATATTTAATACATTCTAATAGTTAAATGTTGGTGAGTTAAGAGGAGCTGGAGGTGTAATCAAATTACCTAAATAGCAGTAACCTGTGAGAGAAGATTGATGGGAACAGCAGCTGTAAATATTTTTATCAGCTCCTTTTGGACACAGTAACAGAGAGGAGCCCTTACCAATCCACCACTACAGTCAGAAATTCTATTTATATCACGCAAAACTTTCTATCCATCTTCTTATTCCTCTAATTAAATAGTGAATAATTTCTTTCATTAAGCCCTCAATAACTTTCAGTAGCTTTCTGTTGGCCTTCTGAGTCAAAAATACAACTCAAACCTCTTCATGACCTGGCCCTCCCTTATCTCTTACTTTTAGGTCACCTTTCTCCTCTCCAGTCTAGTTTCTTTACTTCCTGCTTACATGAGGTTCTCCAAAAATCTTGATGCAGTTTTATGTTTCAAATAGCTTAAAACCACACTAATATTTTTGGAATGTTCTGTACTATGGCCTCATGCCAAACCTTCTGCTGTGCCCTGTTGCATGTATCTTTTAGTTACATTCCTCTTAACTAGATTTTTTAAAGATTTTTTTCCCCACTTTTTAAGGGAGGGGGAAGATAAAAGAGAAAATAACTAATATTATTTATTTTTAAATGAGGACACACAAAACTCCAGCAAGTAGTTTCCTATGTCTTATTACCAAAAACCCAAGCTGGTGTCCTGTTGATAAATTTCTTCTGAATGCCTATTCAGTTCAAATACACCCTGGTTGGTAAGGTTGAGGCCACATGTTCTGCCCGGCCTTGCTTGTTTAAGATCAAGTAAAGAGACTGACAACTGTGATTTTAAACCTCGTTCTACCTGGTAGGGATTTGCTCTTGGGGCTTCAAGGTGAGAGATGTAGTCATTTTGTATTCTTGTACTTGCCTGAGCAAGCTGAGGAGACACGATTCAGCTTTTGTGCATTCATGGAATTTGACTCCTGGTCATAAATTCAGTACAAAAGACATCAGTGCTGTTCTCGGAAAGGTTTATTTTTCTTAGGAAGAATAATACAATTCTGAAAGTGAACAACATTTAAATTATTCCAGGGCAATTCTGTGCCAGCAATTCTACAAAACCATAGAGGTATTTCAAAACTCCTGCCCCTCTCTTATTTCCTGTTGTAATGAATGGATGGATGTTGGCCCACTTGGTTTCTTTTCTCCATTTACTTAATTGTTTAAGTGTCAATGTTATGTATTGACAAAAATATTTTAGTTATGTTAGAAAACTAGCTGTAATTGTCATTTTCAATTTCTTCTTTCTTCTTTCTCTACACTGTATTTGTACTTCATTGAAACAGAACAATAGAATGTAAATGCCACATCTTGACCCTTCATTTCTCACAGCAGAAAAACTGCATGTTTTACATTATTCTTAAAAAGAAGTCAGACTGGTAAAACCCACCTGCTGAAATTCCTGATTTTGGCTGAAACTAATTAGAGTCACTAATGTGGTAAATTGTAATTTTTTTATTAATTAATTTTTAGTTTTCAACATTCACTTCCAAAAGATTTTGAGTTTAAAATTTTCTCCTCCTCCTTCTCCCCCCTGCCTCAAGATGGTATTCAATCTGATATAGGCTCGACTTATACATTCATTTAAACACATTTTCACATTAGTCATGATATAAAGAAGAATTAGAACTAATGGGAGGACCCATGAGGAAGAAGAAACAAAACAATACATCAAAAGAAATGGAGAGCAAATAATATGCTTCCATCTGCATTCAGATTCCAAAGTTCTTTCTCTGGATGTGGATAGCATTTTCCATTGTGAGTCTTTTGGAGTTGTCTTAGATCCTTGCATTGCTGAAAAGAGCCAAGTCTATCAAAGTCAGTCATTGCATGATGTGGCTATTACTGTGTACAATGTTCTCCTGGTTCTGCTCATTTCACTCAGCATCAGCTCATGTAAGTCTTTCTAGGTTTTTCTGAAGCCTGCCTGTTCATTATTTCTTATAGCATAATAGTATCCCATTACATTCATATACCATAACGTGTTCAGCCATTCCCCAATTGATGGGCATCCCTTCAATTTCCAATTCTTTGCCACCAGAAAAACAGCTGCTATATTTTTGTACAAGTGAATACTTTTTTCCATTTTTATGATCTCTTTGGGATACAGAACTAGAAGTGGTATTAAGGATACGCACAGTTTGATAGCCCTTTCAGCATGGTTCCAAATTGCTTTCCAGAATGGTTGGATTACTTCAGAACTCCACCAACAATGCATTCGTGTTCCAATTTCCCCATGTCTTCTCCAACATTTATCATTTTCCTGTTTTGTCCTGATAGGTATGATGTGGTACCTCAGAGTTGTTCTGGTTTGTATTTACCTAATCAATTGTGATTTAGAGCATATTTTCATATGACTATAGATAACTTTAATTTCATCTTCTGGACACCGGCTATTCATATCCTTTGACCATTAAATTGGGGAATGACTTGTATCCTTATGAAATGAGAATTTTATCAGAAACACTGGCTGTAAAAATTGTTTCCCCGATTTCTGCTTCCCTTCTAATCTTGGTTACATTGGTTTTGTTTGTATAAAACCTTTTCAATTTAATGTAATCAGAATTATCCATTTTGCATTTCATAATGTTCTCTATCTTTTGTTTGGTCATAAATTCTTCCATTCTCCATAAATCTGACAGGTAAACTATTCTTTGCTCTCCCAGTTTGCTTATGGTATCAGCCTTTATGTCTAAGTCATGTAGCCATTTTGACTTCATCTTGGTATATGGTATAAAATGTAGGTCTATGCCTAGTTTCTGCCATACTATTTTCCAATTTTCCCAGCAGTTTTGAAAAAAATCAGATTGGTTGGAGGAAAAATACATGATAAGCTTTGAAGTTTTTTGTTGGTTATTTTTTTTTTAATTTTCTTCATTGCCAGTTTCCTACCAAGTTCAGGTGAATCAAATGTGTAAAAATTTGGAGGTTATTTGTGTTTTATATCTAGTGTGATATTCTTTCATAAATTACTTTGCCCAACAAAGAATAGCTTTTCCAGTGTTCTCATACACTCTGTCTCACAGTAAAATGTAGATTCCTCAATCTACCCTTTGAATAAGGATAAGTTCTTTTTTTAATTGAATTTTCTTTTTTTTAATTTTTTTTTATTTTTAAACAAATGCTTTGTTAACTTCTGTTTTACATCATTCATTTCCGCCAGATTTTGAGTTACAATCATTTCCCCCCCATTATTCCCCTACCCAACCTCCCAGAATAGTAGTCCCACAAGATACCGCTTCCTCCAATCTGCTCTCTCCCATACCTTCTCCCATACCCCCATCGACTTTTCCATTAGAGGAAGGTGAATCTTTGTGTCCCAATGCCTGCACATCTTATCTCCCTATTACAAGCAAAAGAGTATTAATAATAGTATTTATATATATTTGAAACATTTAATGTTAAGACCTAGAAATTCAGATCCATTTCCTTCCTCCCTTGTCACCCATTCCCTCTTGGGAGATAAGTAATTCAGTATATGTTGTACATGTCTAGCTATGCAAAACATTATCATAGTAGATATATTGTACAAGGCTGCTTATAATTCCCTCCCACTCATCCCACCCCCCACCTGGTCCATTCCCTACATGATCCTGTCCCTCTTCTATAGTGGGTACTTCCAACCTCCCCTCCCCCAAGGATGCCCTCCCATCCATCATCCCTCCTCTCATCCCCCTTCCCCCTATCCTGCTGCAGGTTGAGATGTCCCATTTAGTATGTATGTCATTCTCTCCCTGAACCAAATTCAATGTGAATGTGGTTTTGCCTTTTTAGCCTTCCTATTCTCCCCCTCCCTTGCAACCACTTCCCCTTGCTTCTACATGGGATAGTTTACCCTACCCTGTCTCTCCCCATCTCCTCTTGCCACTTTCCTCTCTCACCCCATAATTTCATCCCTTGAGTATTCTCCCTTCCCAACAAATTCAACCTATGCCCTCTATCCATATATAACTGTAACCATATACACACACATTCACATATGTATTCATATGACCACACCCCCTTCTTCCATTATTTTCATAGTGAAAAAGATATCATCAGACACAGTTATTGCTTTTCCATATAGGAATGTAAATAGTTCAACTTTGATAAGTTCCTTTTGATTTCTTTTCCCTGATTACCTTCTCAGGCATCTCTTGCTTCTTGTGTCTGGATGTCAAATTTTCTATTCAATTCTGGTTTTTTCCTCAAGAATGCTTGAAAGTCCTCCATTCCCCTGAATGACCATATTTTCCCCTGAAACAAAATACTCAGTTTTGCTGGGTAGGTGACCCTTGGGTTCATTCCCAGCTCTTTTGCCCTCTGGAATATCATATTCCATTCCCTTCAATCCCTCAGTGTAGAAGCTGCCAGGTCCTGTGCTATTCTGATTGTGTTTCCACAATATTGAAATTGTTTCTTCCTGGCTGCTTGGAGTATTTATTCCTTGATCTGGGAATTCTGGAAGCTGGCTATAATATTCCTGGGGGTTTTCTTTTTGGGATCTTTTTCAGGAGGTGATCGGTGGATTCTTTCAACCTCTATTTTGCCCTCTGGGTCTAAAACATCAGGGCAATTTTCCTTGAGAATTTCTTTAAGGATTATTTCTAGGTTCTTTCTTTGATCATGGTTTTCAGGTAGTCCAATAATTTTTAAATTGTCTCTCCTGGATCTATTTTCCAGGTCAGTGGTTTTTCCCATGAGATATTTCACATTGCCTTCTAATCTTTCATTTGTTTGGATCTGCTTAACAGCATCTTGATTTCTCATAAAGTCATAGCTTCCATTTGCTCCAGTCTAACTCTGAAGGAATGAATCTCCTCAGTGAACTTTTGAGATTCTTTTTCCATCTGTCAAATTCGACTTTTTAAGGCATTCTTCTCCTCATTGCCCTTTTGGGCCTCCTTTGCCATTTGAGTTAGTCTATTTTTTAAGGTGTTGTTTTCCTCAGTCAGGCTGTTGACCCTCATTTCATACTTTCCTGCATCCTTCTCATTTCTCTTTCCAATTTTTCCTCCACTTCTCTTATTTGATTTTTAAGTCCTTCTTAAGGTCCTCTATGGCCTGCAACCCGCTCATGTTTTCCCCTGGGGCTTTTGGAGCAGGACTTCTGACCTCACAGTCCTTTTCCCACTCTATGCCCCCAAAATAGGAATCTAGGGTTGCATTTTTCTGTTTCCTTTGCCTTGGCATGTTGCCACTTAATTACTTGACTTTTGGGCTTATTGCCACACTATGGCTTTAAGGCCAGATAGAGGAATTTTCATCCCGAACGTGTGGGGGGCAACTTCCGTTTCTGGCAAGCTGTAAACCCACCCACGACTTCCACCCTAGATCACAATCCAGATCCAGGGAGGTTAAAGCAAGAGCGATTACCCCCCCAAGACTAATCGCTGGATCTCCCTACGATTTGCAGGCCGGGAGCTGGAGCTGGCTCTGAAAAACTACAAAATGGCGTGTCTCCTCAGCTACTTCTAGCCCCCAGGGGAGGGAGCTGACGCATTCCCCAAATACTGGTCCCAAAGTCCATAGGACACTAACCTCTTACTTTGTCCTAGGCATGTCTATGTTGATAATTCTGGAATCGCCACAGCTGCTGGTGTTCTGGGGTTCCTCCAGCCAGCTGCTGGCCCTGCTGCCCTGGGGCTAAAACCTCGGCTCACGCGGACCTGGGCTTGGCTCAGCTCCCCACGCTCTGCAAGCTGCCAGGTCCCAGACCACTGTGCTGGTCCTTCCTGCAGGGCTGCTGGGCTGTCGTCAGCGGGAGGTTAGCTTCTCTGTGTCGTTCTGTGGGTGCTGGGGCTCCAGAAGTTGTTCAGAGTCCCCTTTTACATAGTTTGGGGGGAATCTGGGGGCAGAGTGGCTTGGATGAGCTGTTTCTACTCTGCCATCTTGGCTCCGCCCCTCCGAATTTTCTTTTTTTTTAATCAGCAAAAATCCAATCTCTCTCCCTCCCTCCAAGAAAGAAAAATAAAACGCATTGTAAATGTATGATCAAGCAAAACAAATTTCTGCAATGACCATATCCAAAAGAAACACACACACACACACACACACACACATATATGTCTCATTCGGGTTACTACACTGATCAGAGTTCCTAATTCTTTGGGGATTTTTTTGTTTGTTTGTTTTGCTTTTTGGAGGGGGAAAGGCAGGGCAATTGGGATTAAGTGACTTGCCCAAGGTCACATGGCTACTAAGTGTTAAGTGTCTGAGGCCAGATTTGACCTCAGGTCTTCCTGACTCCAGGGCCAATGCTCTATTCACTGCACCATCTAGCCACCCTTTTCCTAATTCTTTCAAAGTATTTTGTTCTGTCTTTACAATATTGTTGTCATTGTATAAATTACTCTCTTAATTTCTGTTTACTTGCCTCCGTATCAGTTCATGCAAATCTTCTCAGGTTTCTATGAATCCATCCCCTTTATAATTTACAATACTCTTCCATCACAACTACATATTGTAATTTCTTCAGCCGTTACCCAGTTTAGGGGCACCCCCTCATTCCAATTCTTTGCCACCCCAAAAGAGGCTAGAAATATTTTTTAATATTTCTTAGAGTTTATTTTGCTTAGGACTACTCCCTCCTTTAATTTACACTCTCGCTAATTCACTTTCTCCTTTCTTCCATTTCCCATATACCCATTTGTGTGTGTGTGTGTGTGTGTGTGTGTGTGTGTGTGTGTCTATTTTCTCTTCTTTGATCAGTTCAGATAAGAATAAGGTTCAAGTGTCAGGTTTTCCCCTCATTCCTCCTCTTTGTATAGATTTCTTCTTGTGCATCTATATTGTATTCATGCTTTTCTCTAACCTTCATTTCTATCCCCTTGGTTCCCCACAATGATTATTACTGTTCCCCTCCCTTTCCATACTTATTTTCAGTTCATCAAGAAATAACAGAATCACTCTGGGGCCTTCTAATTAAACTCCCCTGATAACCCCTGAATATGATAAGGTTCAGAAGGAACAATTGCATCATCATATTGGAAGATAAGCAGTTGTAACAGCAAGCACCCCAGCATCCCCAGGATGGCTGCCAACACAGGTTCTTAGATCTGCTTTTCTAAAGGAAAGCAACTCAAAATGGGTTAGCAATCTTGCTTTAATCAATTAAACATATCATTTATCTAGTTTGGGGGGAAAGTCAGCACCCCGAATTTCAGAGAATACAAACAGAAGTTACAAGAAGACAGAGAAACATTTCAAGCAGACAGGCTTCCAAATGTCTGACCATTACATCCATACCTAGTCACAGTTACCAGAGAGGGAAGCACCAGCATCTGGGTTTTCAAAGCTGGGGGGCTCAATGGCTGCCCAGAGTCTCATCTGGTCAAATCACACAACTCTTCTCAAAGTGAGCCCCAAAACAAAATCTCACATCAGGGTATATATAGCCTTCTCCTGGCTCAGAGAATGTAACAACCCTCTTGACCCACTGCCCAATCAAAAAGCATTACTGAAAATGAAGCCTCCTGCCACAGGCTCCAGGTGCACTTAAGCCTATCAAAGGGCTTAGGAGCAGGGAAGATCTTAAATTCCCATTCCCAAACAGCAGTTCATCCTTGCTTAGTCCCTTATTATTATTCATGTGTGTTTAGTTTTTCACATTTCTCTTAATTCCTATATTTGAACTTTAAAATTTCTATATAGCTCATTCATTAGGAATGCTTGGCAGTAAAGTCCCCCAATACGCAATTTTAGCTGGGTAAGTTATTCTTGACTTTAAGCCTATATTCTTTGCCTTCTGGAATATCATATTTTAAGCTCTCTACTTCTTTATAGTGGTGACTTCTAAATACTATGTGATTTTGATCATGGCTCCTTAGTAATGAATTCTTTATTTCTGACTGCTCAAAGTATTTCTTCCTTGACTTGGAAGTTTTCATTTTGGGTTTTCTTTCAGAACATGACTGGTAGATTCTTTCTATTTCTCCTTTGTCTTCTGGTTCTAAGCAATCTTTCTCTTAAGATTTCCTGAAATAAGATGTTTTGGATTCTTTTTTGGTCATAGTGTTCAGATAGTCTAATGAATCTTATATTTTTTTTCTCCTTGATCTGTTTTCTCCTTGATCTGTTTTTGATATGAAATACTTTAAATTTTTTCTATTTTTTCAGTCTTTTGACTTAAAGAAATATTTATAGTTGTCTAACATTGTCCAACAGCAATGGAGTTATTGGCTTCTATTTAGTTCTTTCTAATTTTCAGGGTATTTGTTGCATAGACAGGGTTTTATACTTCTTGTGCCACACTCTTACTGATTTTTTTTTTTTGCTTTTTTTTGGAGAGGGGAAGGTAGGGCAACTGGGATTAAGTGACTTGCCCAAGGTCACATGGCTAGTTTTGTGTTAAATGTGTTAGGCCAGATTTGAACTCAGGTCCTCTTGACTCCAGGGTCAGTGATCTATTCACTGTACCACCTAGCTGCCCCTAAGAATTTTTTTTTTTTGTGAGGCAGTTGGGGTTAAGTGACTTGCCCAGGGTCACACAGCTAGTAAGTGTGAAGTGTCTGAGACTGCATTTGAACTCAGGGCCTCCAGATTGCAGGGCCAGTATGCTATCTACTGCAACATCTAGCTGCCCTGCTTGTGCCACACTCTTAATTTCCTTTCCAATTCTTTTGTCCATAGCTCTCATTTCTTTTCCAATTTTTTACTTTAATGCTCTCATTTCATTTTTAAAAATACTTTAACTCTTTAAAAAAAACTCTTGCTTCATTTTTATAAGAATTCTAGTTAAATTTGTGTACAAGCTATATTTTTATCTGAGGCTTTGCCTGTAGATGTTTTAGAATCATTTTCTTCTTCTGTGACAGGGGGATTCAAGGTAAAAACCCAGAAGAAGAAAATGGGGTCTAGAAGGTTTTCTAAATCTTTTTGAAGGAGTTTGGGGCTGGAGCTTACCTTATTTCTTTCTGTTACTCTGTCATCTTAGCTCCACACCTCATAAGTTCTTAAGCATAACTTATTAATTACTTGGGGTAGACAGGTTAATGTTAGGAGCAGATAAAAAGAAAGTGAAATTACTCAACCACCATCTTCTTGCATCCCACTCTAGGAATCTGCTAGTCCCCTTGGTGGTTGCCTCATTCTCTCACTACATCTAGATCCAACTGCAATCATGCTTCACTTCCCTCCTTAGCCATCTTCTTTCGAGAAGCTTTGCTACCCAGAACAGAAATCATTCCCAAGGGAACTTAAGCCTTTTACTGCTGGAAACTCCCACCCTGGGTTCTCAATGTCCTGTTGTGTTTGTCATAATCACCCCGTATATTAGACCTAGTCCAGCCATGTTTTACTCCATTCTTCAGCCATCTTCTCATCTCCCCTATTATAGCATATTCTCCCCCTATTATATTGTAAACTTGTTAAAGGTAGGATCTATCTTTAGTATTTGTATTACCTAGAGCTTAGCACATAGTAAGTACTTGACACATAGTAAGCACTTAAATGCTCATTCATTCAATCATTCTCTATTGGGGAGAATGATATGCATCCTGGAAAGAGCCCAGGGAACTCTACCTAAAAACACATTAGGAGCTGTATAACGTTCAAACCTTCAAAATTCTGATGAATTCATTTACACAACATGGAATTTCATCTAGTCTACCTGACCCAAATCCATTCCATTATTAGTGACAAGTGGGGCTCCAGTCTCTGCTTACATGTCAGTAAGGGGGAACTTGAAGAAACCAGTTCTGCTTTGTGATTGACTGAATCATGAGGAAGTTTTCCCTGCCATCATGTTGGAATGTGCTTCTGTAGCTCAAGTGAGACTTTTTGGCCTCTGGACCAAAAAGAACAAGGTTAATCTTTCTTCCATGCATCAACCTTTTAAATACATAAAGACAGCTACCATGTCCCCCTACGTTTATTCCTTTCTAGGTTAAACTTTCTCATCTTCTTCAATTTATCCTCATATAATATGGTCCCTAATCTTTTTACTAGCCAGATTGTTCTCTTCTGGACACCCTTTATTTTGTCTATGTCCTTAAAATATGTCAAACAGATTCCAACACCAACACTCGAAATGTGGGACAGGTAGGTGACATAGCAGATAGAGCAATGGGCTTGGAATCAGGAACACTCCTCTTCCTGAGTTCACTTCTGACCTTAGACCCTTATTAGCTGTGTGACACTGGACAAGTCACTTAACCCTGTTTGTCTCAGGTTCTTCATTTGTAAAATGAACTGGAGAAGAAAACACCACACCACTGCAATATCTTTGCCAAGAAAACCCCAAATGGGGTTATAAAAAGTTGGACACAACTGAACAATAACAGTCTAAATGTTATCTAACAAGGGCAGAGTAAAGTTGGTCTAGCAACTCCCTTATTCCTGGTACTATGGTTCTCTTTATGCAGTCTCATATGACATTAGCTTCTTTGGCTGTCATTAATACTTACAGGCTTGTATAAAGCTTACTGTCAATAGATTGTTACACCTCACATTTGTTGAGAGCCAGTCCTCTCAGGATCTTCCTCCATATTGGAAAACAGAGCACATAATAGCCTATATCCCACTAAATGAACAGTTTTCCTCAAGAGATGAACTGTAATGGGGATTATCAAGGGAAATTCCTAGTTCAGTAAACCATAAAGTACATAAAAATAAGTCAAATAATGAAACTAGAATTCTTAATAATAATCTTAAATTTTAGAGATGCACCATTATTTCTAAAGGGAGAATGACAATGGAAACCTTACTAGGGCCTGGAAGGCATATCTTAACATATGACCACATGGACTTCCCAGTGCCTAGCAGAGACACAGAGAGAGAAAGAGAGACAGAGGGAGACACACACAGAGACAGAAAGACTATGACAGACATACAGACACAAAAAGAGACAGGCAGACACAGAGAGAGAGGAAGAGACAACCAGACACAGACAGACTGAGACAGAGACAGGCAGACAGAAACACAGACTGAGATAGAGACAGACTAAGAAAGAAAGAGGAAGAGCTGTATCTTTGCCAGGAGTGGAAGAATCATCTTTTCCATTATCCACCAAGAATAAGAACCATGATGCTCCCTACTACTCTGTCTTCCAGAAGAAAAGAGGCAAAGAAAGCTCTTTTCTCTTGTTTATCTGAAAAGAGAAAACTGTGACCTAAAGCATCCAGAGCAAATCTACTGAGAATAATAGGAAGGAGAGAGAGAACAAGATCAAGTGAAAACGTGTCATAAAGCACTGCCTATGACTTCTGTTAGTCAGGTGGTAGCCATATTAGGATCAAGGCCTGTTAAGCAATTCCCTCATGAGGGTGAAGGAGTGCTGTGCTGAAACTAGCTCTTAACCAGCTTGGAAGGGCTAGTTGTTAAATTTTCAATGGAAACATGACAAATGCTACAAATCAGGGATTGATTTGTTGTTTTGCTGATTGCCTAGAAGACTTAAGAAAGTAATGGAGAAAATGTTAATAATTAAACTTAAAAGTATACAATGCATATATTTTTTTCCGGAGAGCCAATTGTTAAAAACATTTGCCATCACATTCCTGGTTAAAGGCAATATCATGTGTCCTCTATATTTTTAACCTCGGCCAAATCTGAAGGTCAGTGCTAATCCCCTCCAACTCTCTACCTTTCCAAGGAGAGGGTTAATTCTGAACCCTCAGCTTCCACCCTATTCCTAAATTTCCCTTCTAAATATAGTAAATGTGGCTCCTGGAGACCAGAGTATTTTTCTAACTGGAGCCAAGTGCCCTACATTCCAAGCAGTTAGAAGGTAATTAGAGTTCAGCTGTTAACTATGATATTACCAAGGCTGCCATAGCAGGAAGGCTTCTAATGTAATCTGTTAAAAATCCCTAGATACTTCTCATGGGAACTATTCAATAGCCATGCCTCTAACATCCTATACATGTGAAGTTGGCTTTTTGAGCCCAAATGTGGACATTTTAATTTCCTCTTATTAAATGTCATCTTGTTGAACTCAATTCATTATTCTAACCTATAAAGTTCTTTTTGGTTCCTATTTCATCCTCCCTGTTATCAATTCTGCTCAACTTATAACCTGTGGAGGTTATAAACATGCAAACAAGTCATACATAATAAATGCTAACCAGCCCTGGGACAAGGACAGATCCAAGAGGTCAAAATTTTAACAAATTGCCAACCTCTGGCTTGGGGGATGTCCTCAGATCACACTTTTAAATTTAACCTACATCATGACGATTTTCTCCATCACTTTCTTAAGTATAAAAAATCAACAAAAACAATAAATGAAGCCCTGATTTGTGGTGTTTGCTGACTTCCAAGGTAAAAATTTAACAATTAGGGGCGGCTAGGTGGCGCAGTAAGAGAGCTGGCCCAGGGTTGGGATGACCCGGGATTGGTCCTGGCCTCAGAAAATGAGCACCCACCCATAAAACAATGACTCGCTGTGTAACCTTGACCGGGTCACTTAACCCCAATTGCTTTTTAAAAAAAATTTAACAATCAGCTTTCTTATTTGACCTGGTCATTTAATCACTTCTAATTCTAGCTGGTAGCCCATCCCTCTCCATTCTAGATCAAGAATGGGATCACAGATTTAGTGCTGGAAGGGATCTGCGAGACTGTTTAGTTTAGTCCAATCCCCTTATTTTATGATTGCAGCCCAGTGAGGTCAAGAGACTTGTCTAAAGTTGCATGGACAGTATGTATCAGCGGTGGATTTGAACCCAGGACCTCTGACTCTAGCTAGGATTCTTTCCACTGTATCATGTTACCTCCCACATCATGCTGGCTTCTAGTGACTGCTGGCTTTATTTCACAAACCATTCTTTTAATAATGTTTTCTACAATTTTGTTGGGAATTAAAATCAAACTTGTTTGTTAGTTTTTGTTGAAGACTCCCATGTTCTTCCTTTTTAATTTTTTTCTGAATTGGGTCACTTACCTCTTCCAATCCTGTGGCACCTTCTTAGTGATCTGAAATCTTTCAAAGGTGAGTAATATCAGTAATCAAATTTGTCAGTGCTTTTTAGTACTCTGGGTTGCAGCTCAGGGCAGCCAAGTGGTGCAGTAGAGTCAGGACAAATCCAACCTCAGACATTTAGTAGCTGTGTGACTCTGGGCAAATCATTTAACCTATGTTTGCCTCAGTTTCCTCCTCTGTAAAATGAACTGGAGGAGGAAATGGCAAACTACTCTAGTATCTTTGCCAAGAAAACCCCAAATGGTGTCACAAAATGTTGAACACAACTGAACAGCAAAATTCAGTCTCCTCTTTGCTGTTTGTAATCCCTATCCCATGGAAACTAAGCAAAGGTCCTACCTGTCTCTGATGCTTCTTTTGCCTCCTGATAAGTAAAAGCCCTTTTTATTGCCTTTGTCAGTCACTGGGGGTCTTGACTTTTTCTGGTCATAGCGTTCCTAGATGCTGTTCTTGCAGCCCTGAGCTACTCTTTCGTGTTCATCCCTAGTAACCTGTTCTTGTTGTCCATCTTCTAGACATGTCTTAAAATCTGAGGAAGGAGTTCCCCATCACTGGAAAAATTCAGTGCAGAATGGACAGTCACATGCTTGGGTACCATAGAAGGGTTCCACACTTTGGACAAGGAGTAGACTCGATAAGCTTAGACATCCTTTCCAACTTTGTGATTCTGATTCCATTTTGACGATGTACTTTCTTTACTAGTGGCAACTAGGTGGCACAGTAGATAGAGTGATAGATCTGGAGTCAAGAAGATGTGAGGTCAAATCCAACTGATGCTGGGCAGGTCACTTAACTGCTGTTTGCCTCAGTTTCCCTCTCTGTAAAATGAGGATAATATCACCTACTTCCCACAGCTGTTGTGATGATCAAATGTAATGATATGTGTAGAGCGCTTTGCAAACCTTAAAGCACCGTAGAAATGCTAATTATTATTATCATAGCATCTGTAGTATTATTATTACTATGTATGGCACTTGCCACAAAAATGGCTTTGCTTTTAACTACAATTTGTTTCTCCCCTTGACAAGATGCAAGCCCCTCAATTTGAGTAGCTCCCTGCTTTTGCAACTGTCACAGTGTCATTGAATTTAACAAAAAAGAGCATGGGATGTGGGATTAGAAGACCTGGGTTCTAATCCCTTTTCCATCACTTACTACTTATGTGACCATGGAAAAACTGGGCCTCGTTTACTTCATCTGTAAACCAAAGGAGCATGGATTTGATGAACTGCCTGAAGTACTTTCCAACTGTGAATCTGATTTCTTTGGGCTATGGCCTTAGAAACAACCTTTCAACTCCTCTGCCCTACTCCTCAGTATTGGGTCATCAGCTGCACCATTTGTGGCTCATGGAACTATTTTCACACAGCCTAAAGACTGTAAGGGTGTACAGACTTTTAGCTAGGCAAATAATAGAGGTATTTTAGTTGCCAAGACTAGCTTATTAGAGAAGTCTTAGCGGTGTTCTCAATTCACATAGTTTGCTAAGAAATTCTAGTTCCCTTTTCCTTTTACCAGGTCAGAGGTCCTAACCTCCTTTTCTTTGTTGCTTTCTGGCAACTCCAGAGTAAGAGAAAGGCCCTTTATAGGGCCATTGGCCATTTGATCAGATCATTTACCTTGCTTCTCTGATTGTGGTAACATAAAGGTTCATCTAAACCAGTTCTTAACACAGAGTTCATTAGCTTAACCCAGGGACTGGGAAAAGTACATCTTTATTTTCATTCGTCTCTAGCTAAAATTTAACATTTCCTTCAAGTATGACCTTTTTTGAAAAACACATTATTATGAGGAGTCCATGACACAAAAAAAGTTAAGATCCCCTAACTTAGACACTAAAGAAACAAGACTCTTTTACTTTACCTTGAATTATACTCCAGGTATGGCCCTTCACTGAAATTCTCATATGATTCCCCCTCTTTCCTCCTTCAGTCACTCACAGAAATTTCAATGGAAAGAGCATTTGATTTGGAGTGAGAGAACCTGGTGTTCAAATTCTAACTCTGTTCCTTATTAATTGTGACTTTGGGTGAGTCACCTGTCCTCTCTGCCTCAGTTTCAGAATCTGTAAAATGAAGGTAACCTCTGAGATCCCTTTCAACTCAGTCTATTACCCCATGATTTACTATGAAAAAAGTGCATCAGTGCCTTCTGAGTTGGGTTTGAACTAATCAGTAACAGACCAAGTGTGAGATCAGCATACTGAAGCTTTCATATCATGGGAAGAGGAGGCAATTTGCTAAGTGAGGTTTCTACAGTAGCTGACTGTGAAAAAACAAAACAAACACATATTCATACACATCCTAAAGGCAAGGAAATGTATTCATTACTACCAGTCACTTTTCCCCTTATATGTATATGATTATGCCCCCATTCAGATTGCATTTGTACCTTCTAAAAAGTGAGCTCCTTTCCAATTTGAGTGGATCACTTTGTACTTTCTTAGGGATATAAAACTTTGAGTAGGCTCATATGTACTTTGAGATTGTCCGGGGGCTTTGAGTAACTAATTTGCATGTGAAAAGACCAGGAAAGCCAACCGAAAATGAACTTGACCCTGGGCAATTTGCATGGACAAAGAGATGTAGAGTATAAAAAACTGGAGAACCCTGAATGTCGGAGTTGTTTGGTGATTTGGGGGCAAATGGCCATTGTGGATTATAGCATAGGCCTATCCAATAGAAATGAGGATTAGGAAAATGTACTGGATAGTCACTATAAATTAAGATGAGGTCTCTCACTTGGGGAACTCAGCTCTGTACCAAAAAGTTACAGAAAGGAGAAACTAAAACAAATGAAAACTATGTTTTAGGAAGCCAATCCTAACTATTGACTTTCTCCCTTTTTTCTTTTTCAAAATGTAAAAGCATTTTTTTTTAAAAAAAAGGAAAGACCGGTTGATTGTTTTGTCCTTCATTCTCAAAGAGAACCAAAATGACATCACTATGTCGGCGTCAAAGTACGGTGTGTCCAACTGTGACTGCTCAGACCAATAAGAGCCCGGAAATTGGGCACAAATAGTGCCTAGAGGGCCATTAGTTTACAATGACAAGGTGGCAAATCTCAGAGCCTAGGCCTCAAAGGAGCTAGAATTGGTGAGACTACTTCCAGCACCAATGAGGTTAGTCATTTTTGAAAGACTAGAAATAGGTGGCCCTTGCTTTTTTTCTTTTTTTAATTTAATTAGTATTTTATTTTTCCACAATTTTTAACATTCATTTTTAAAACTTTTGAGTTCCAGATTCTCTCCCTTCCTCTCCTCCTCCTCCCACTTAGAAAGCAAGCAGATCAATATAGGGTTACATGTGTGTAGTCATGTAAAACATTTCCATAATAGTCATGTTATGAAAAAAATAGACCCTCCCCCCCCCAAAAAAAAAACAAGGAAAAAACAAAACCTCAAGATAATAAAGACGTTTAAAAATATATGCTTCAATCTGTATTCAGACACCATTAGTTCTTTCTCTGAGGCTGGATAGCATTTTTCATTCTAAATCCTGCAGAGTTGTCTTAGATCATTGTGTTACTGAGAATAACTAAGTCAATTCACAGCTGATCATCTTAGAATTTTGCTGTTACTTTGTACACAATACATTTTACTTTGCATCAACTGGTGTAAGTCTTTCCAGGTTTTTCTGAAAGCATCCAGTTCATCATTTCTTACAGCACAATTCCATCACTTTGTTAAGCCATTTCCCAATTGATGGATAACTCCTCAATTTTAATTCTTTGCCACCAGAAAAGAGCTGCTAAAATTATTTCTGTATATATAGGTGTTTTTCCTTTTTGTTTTCTGTCTCTTTTGGGATACCAACAGTAGTAGTATTTCTAGATCTTGGTTGTAATCCTGACTCCTTTGTCCTCTGGAATATCATATTCCAAGCCCTCGAATCCTTTAATGTAGAAGCTGCTAAATCTTGTTATCCTGACTGTGGTTCCTTGATATTTTAATTGTTTTTTTCTGGCTGCTTGCAATATTTTCTCCTTAACCTGGGAACATCTAGTATCTCTACCTTCCCTGAAATCTCTTTACCTCTTTTTGGTGTTGCCCTTTCTCTGGCCATCATTCTTATCATCATCTCCCGTCTTTAGAACTTTGGACTCTACCCTCATATCCCCTGGTTCTGATAACTGACCTTTTGTCTTATCTTGTCTGGAACTAAGTCTTCACATCATTACACAGGCATTTCTTGACCATGCTGCTGGAAGTCTGTTTTCCTTCTCCTCATTTTTTCCAGCCCTTTTCCAGGTACATGTTGCTTTCCCCATTAGAAAATAAGGGCCTGAGTTAATCTGAGCATATTTACTCTGTAGGTCATTAAATGGAAGTTTATATAGGGGAAAACATCACTGGAAAGAAAGAGATTTAATAAGTGCAGTACTTTGCCAGAAAGTATCTGTGACTGGGGGCTTAGAGCTCAAAAGATAAAGGAAGGATTATAGATCTTTTGACATCACTTTCCAGAGCAGAGGAGCATTTTTAGTGGAAAACCCATCTAGGCAAGCAGTCAGTAATGGGGGGTGAGGGGCACTAACAGACAGAACAACCTGGTACACCACACCACCTCTGTTACATATGTAATTAGCACTTGTTTCTGAAGATCTCCAGTCTAGATTAAGTGACAGTAATGTGAGTGACTCCTACTCATCTGTCATGGAGCACACACATGTTCAAAATTCTGATTAGAAATACACACACACACACACACACACACAATTGAGTTTTGGAGGCTCTGACCTGTTTTTAAAAATTTGTTCATGTATTTTGTTCTTTAAAATCCCAAACTGAGGACTGCAAGAGTAGATTTTTACTTCTAAGTTTCACATCCCACCCACTATTCCTTATATACGGTGTGGGTATTAAATTCACAGCTAATAGTTCCCAAAGGGAAAAGCAAAGTTGGAAAATGTAATAAAAGATTCTGACCTGGGGAAACATTTGTTTGGCAACAGGTCAGATAATCCTGGAACATTCTCTTTCTTTCCCTAGAGCAGAAATCACGGATATTGAGTTGATCAGTGATACATTTTGTTCTGCATCGGTCTCCATGATTAAAGTTACCTTGGCTACATAGATATTGTCCTTACTTTATATAAGAGTTGGACTGGCAAGTCCAATCTAGGCCTCATTCTCTGATCCTAGATCTTATGACCTCAGAACTGAAGCTATTATCAGAGGCAGCCACAGGCAGTGTAGGACAACCAAGGTATACTTACATCCAAGGCAATTGTATCTGATTAAGTCCTATGCTCTACCAACTCTTGGCTTTGCCTGTAGGCCTTTGGTCCTTCCCACCATCTATTCCAACATTTCAGTGTCTGATAAGATATGAAACCATTATTAAGTATTGGGTAGCTAAGTGGCACGATAGATAGGCCTGGAGTCAGGAAGACCTGAGTTCAAATCCAACCTCAGACACCTACTAGCTATATGACCGTGGGCAAATTACTTAACCAGTTTCTGCCTCAGTTTTCTCTTCTGTAAACTGGAGATAATAATAGCATCTACTTCCCAGGGTTGTTGTGAGGATCAGGTGAGATAATAATTGTAAAGCATTTAACCCAGTGCCTGGCATAGAGTAAGGACTATATATATACATGTTAGCTACTATCATCATCATATTGTGATTATGGAAAGGCTAGGGATCTGTCTCACACATTTAGGTCAGTCATGAACCTTTTATTGCTATGTGCCACACACTGTGCTAAGGGCTAGGGATACAAAAAGAGGTAAAGGATTGTCCCTACATTCAAGGAACTCAATCTAATGAAGGAAACAACGAGAAACAAGTCTATGACAAGCCCCATTTGGAACCATCCTACTGTGAGCCAAATTATTTAAGGTAATCTAGGAATTAGTTTCACCTTTTAGAAATCCTCCACATGGTGCTCTAGTTACTCAAAGTTGTCCTGCAGTTGGCCCCTGGAAAGGAAAGGGAAGCATTTAACTCGGGCTGTTTCTGGTTCTTATCTAGAATTTTGCATCCTAGTGGCCTGGTGACTAAAAGTATATTGGTGTCAAAGATAATATTGCTTGAAAACTCTGTGGTTTGGTTAAAATTCCACCTATTGTTTCTATGTTTTTTAAACTTTCAGAGCCAGCCTTAGCATTGTTGGAGCTTTGGGGAAAGTGATCTTTTGTAGCTATAAAATAGATCATAGGCTGATAGCTAATAGTACTTCAAACTTTGCAAAGTGCTTTTACAAATATTATCTTGTTTTATCCTCACAGCACTTTCTCCTGCTTACCAATCTGTTTTATATGTGTGTGTATGTATATATGTATGTGTGTGTACATACTAGACATGCACACAAATACATGTAATTATGTATTACATGTAAGCCTATGTGTATATGTGTGTATACTTTTACCAAATCACATTTCTATCTCTGCTTTTGTTGACAACCACTCAAATGTTCTCTACCATGCTTCCTACTCTATTACCTTTCTCCCTTTTCTTTTATGGATTTCCATACTTTCTTGTATGCCCAAACTTGAATCATGTCTATTGTGGAATCTCAGTCAAACACTAACATTCTACAAAATCTCAGTGATAATCACAATTAATCTCTTTAGTTAACTTTATTACTTATATTCTATGTATTTGTGTATAAATATGATGCCATGGGCACTATTATTAACCCTCTTACTCAGGGGCAAGAACCACATTTTATATTTCTTTCATATCCCCCATGGTACCTAGCACAGTGCCAGACATATAATCCATACTTAATACCCATCAGTTTTCTGATGTATTACTTTAGGCTGTGTCTTTATTGGAGAGGCCCATTCCTAGGCCCATCACTGCTATTCTTCCTATCTTGTACCTGCAACTGTATGACTCAGTTGTTATGTAAAGGCAATTTTCATCCCCATTGTGCTTTCAGATAAACCATTTTGATGAGATTCACAAGTCTGACATATATATTCTCCTCAACTCTTATTAGATGTAGTATTTCATCCCTGGCCAAGAGCCCAACATTCCTGTATCTTAAAGCCTTGATCCAGAGGTACAGATCCTATTCTCCAACTCCCTAGATTTGAAATCAAGAGTACTTGGATTTAACAGTGACAAACATAGTGAGAGTAAGAATATTTGAATATATGTATGTGAGACTTTATAATATATATAATATGTTATATATATACATATATATTATATCCATAGACAGAAAATTGTTATTTTATATATATATATATATTTTTTTTACATACACATTACCTTACATAGATCATCTTATTTAAGCCTCACAACAATTCTGAGAGTTAGGTACAGCAGGTATGATCAGTTCCATCTTGTAATGAGGAAACTGAGACTTAAGGGGTTCATACTTACCCATGTTCACATAGCTAATAAGTATCAAAGTTGGGATTCCAACCCATATCTACCTGACTTCATATTCAACACTGTCCATTATTCCAAATTGTCTCTCAATCTGAATACTGACTTATTATCTATGTGATCTCCCTCAAGATGCTTAACTTCTCTGGACTTAGTCTCCTTATCTGTAAAAATCAGAGCATACTTCACTAGATGATCTCTAGGACTCCATCCAGCCATAAATCATATCATTTTAAATCAGGGGACTGTATAAAACCTTTTTTAATTTAATTTAATCCAAATTATCCAATTTACAGCTAACTTTGCTCTCCATCTCTTGTCTATTCATAAATTATTTGCCTATCCTAAGTCTAATAAGAGGTATGTTCCGTGTTCTTCTAATTTTCTTGTAATATCTCTCTTTATATCTAAGTAATGTATCCATCTTGACCTTATCTTGGTAAATTGTATAAGATATTGGTCCATGCCCATTTTCTGTCATACTGCTTTCCAGTTTTCCCAAGAATATTTGACCAAATAATGAATTCTTATCCCAAAATCTTAAATCTTTACACTTGTCACGTACATAAATTCAAATATTCTTACTCTCACTATTTTTGTCATTGTTAAATCCAAGTACTCTTGATTTCAAATCTAGGGAGTTGGAGAATAGATCTGTACTTCTGGATCAGGGCTTAAGATACAAAGAAAAGATCCTAAGAAAAGCAGAAAATTGGGGGGAAATTTTATAGATAATTTCTCAGATAAAAGTCTCATATCTCAAATACATAAAGGACTTTATCAAATCTATAAGAAAATAAGTCATTTCTCAATAGGTAGATGATCAATGGATATGAACAGGCAGTTTCCTGTAAGTCTCTAAGGTTGCTTCTAGTGCTAAAATTTTAAACTCTTATGTTCTTAACTAAACCCTCCATTTTCTCCTGAAACCTCTTGCTTTAGTTGTGCAGAAAATACCACCTGAGATAATGTATGGGAAAGTTTTCTGCAAACTGTAAAGTAATCAGGTGGTTGTCATGTTGCCCTTTTTGCATCGAGGTATTTCCCTTGCACATTTATCAGTTCCAAGCACATTTGGAAAGCTTTGAGCTCTGTTTGGTTTTAAAATTAGCAAGGATGAAAACAAGCAAAGAAAAAAAAAGCCCCCAATCCTTAATAAAAGGTTTTGTTCTTCTTTGGCTCTAACGTCTTTCTAGCCTGTATTGCACATCCTGTTTTCTTGATTGTTTTAAGTCATTACAGCTGTGTCATGTGGTGTGAAAGGAACCAGTCCTCATTGGAGCTGCCACTGTAAAACACTGCTCTGCTTATGTGTTTAGAGTGGCTGGGATTCCAGTCTTAAGGTTCTGCCCCATTTCATGGTGAGCATTAGTGCCTGCCAGGAGAACAGCTGTACTCTTGTGCCTTGCTGGGGTTTCATCCAGTGCTACCCTTCATGCCTATACAGTGGAGACTTTTTACAGAAAAGGAAATATTTTCAAGTCTGAATAAGAGATTAAGGCAATCTCCAGAAGAGTTTAACTAATGCTGCTCTTAGAGGGCCATGTTTCTCAGATGATGCTTTGATAAAGGCCTTGGTCTTCAAAGAGAAATGCTTGCATGTTTCCTAAAAAAATCCCAATTGCATGTTAAAACAATTTTAACATTAATTTTTAAAAGTTTTAAAGTTCCAAATTCTCTTCCTCCCCTCCCCTCTTCCTGAGAAGCAATTTGGTATGTTATACATGTGCACTCACTGCATGTCCCTTATGAGATGTCCTATAAGCATCTCCCTACTGAATGATATCCTTTTTCCTAAAAAAGATTCTACCTGGATTTGGCAGGCAAGTTTACAGAACAATGTAAAGTTTGTAGGGCCAGAGTTTGCAGAAATCCCTCCCTGGGGCACAATAGAGTGGAGGTACCATGCCAGTTTCATAAGTGGACCCACAGAGCCACACTTCAGGTGCCAGTAGAAAGACTTCCTTTGTCACTGCCATACAGGGCCAGCTGTGGAAGTTAGAAATGCTCTTACTACACTATGTACAGTGACAGCCAGTGCCCTCCATGTGCAAACAAGACCTGCTTATGTCTAAGACACAAGGGTCCTTAATGTTTTTGTGAGTCACAGACCCTTTGGCTATCTGGAGAAGCCTATGTATCTCTTCTCAGAATCATGTTTTTAGATGTATAAAATAAAATACATAGAATTACAGAGGAAATCAGTTATACTGAAATAGAGTTAACAGAATTTTTTTTAAATGTGTGCTATGGTTCACTTTAATAGTTAAGCACCCCTGCTAGAGAGAGGTTGTATATTCTCATCTTGAAAACTCTCTTGGGAGTGAAGCATGACATTTTTCAGTAAGTTTCTCAATAGAGCATTCTGTTGGGTCACTTGACCATGATTGATACCTATTCTCTCCTTCATTCATTTCCTTCCTGCAAACTGTAAAGTAATCAGGTGGTTGTCATGTTGCAGGTAAAGACGAGGTCTCAGATCATTGCCTCTTAGGAGAACCTCTGGGAGCCAAGGCTCCTCCCTGACTTTTAGACTCTCTAATTCTGCTAATTCCAGATCAGCATCCAGGAAAGTAAAATCCATAAAAACATCTGTAAACAAGCAGCACCCAAAATGGAACCCTACTCTTTAGGAAACTCAAATGATATATTAGACAACTTTGTCTGGAGGTAGTTAATTCAGCCCTTAGCTTGAAATTGGGCCCATGTGACTCTAATCTCCAGAGAGGTAGGCATAGTTCACCTATATTCACCAAGGATATGGCCCATGGATGACCAAATCCAAGCAAAAAGTTTCTTTGCCTTTAATACAGGGTTCAAACCTGGAACATTTGCAAAAGATTGTCCGTGTTGGTTAAAAGAATGATGACTCAACAGGTTGTGTGTCTGAATGAGGGGTTCAGTCATTATTCTCTCCATGATTGAGAAGTATTATGGAAATGTCTCTGGTTGAATCCTGTGTTAATTCAACCACCCAGATTAATGGCACCATGGGAAATGCCAGTTAGGGGATTCTAAAATTGTCCAATTTGTGAGAAAAACCACTGAAGCAGAGCTCTGAGCCAATGGTACTTTGTTAAAGGGTCCATGGCCCCATCTAATGTGGACCTCAGATCTTCCTCATGAGCTGAGATGCCCCCTTTGTCCAGGACCTTAGTTTTATAGTGCTTGATACCCAGATGATACAGGTGGAACAGACCAAAAATACAGTCTTATTGGTGGATGGACCTTGCCCTTGATCCACCAAGAGAGTCATAAAAAATACAGGATCTCATTGGTTGACAAAGAGGCTAATGAGCAAACATTGACAGACTTAACTTGCCCTTTCAGGAGATCCTACCAAGCCAATGAGCACGCCCAGCTGATAAACAGATGTCAGAACATCTCCATGGGCTGATGGGCCAGCAGAAAGGCAGGCAACCAGGGTCACTCATTGGCCAAGTGCTCATGGTCATCTCCCCCTGTTGGGCAATAGAGGTTTGACAAGGGAAGGCCAGTGGGGGAGGGAGCCAAAAAAATACTTGGGGGGGGGGTAGCTTTCCAGGTAGTTGAGTCCCTTCTGCCACACTGGGCTTGGTCACCATAACAAGGAAAAACAAGGGTGGAGGTCCTATGATTAAGCAAGTGGATTTACAGTCTATAGTTCATAGCTTTGGGGCCTACTATGCAGAACTTATAATCACCACCCCGAGGAATCATATCAGATGGATGAATACTGATTGGTATAAGATAGTGGTCCAATTACTCATTGATCACAATACGTAGGACAGTTCTGCTGGCATTGTAAGTAGGTGCCTTGCTGCTAGAGATCTTCGGCCTGGTGAGGTTCCTGGTAGAGCAACTTCATGAGGGGGATGCTTCATGCTGATGCTATCGTAATGGGTCCTCTTGGGACTTTCTTGAGCACTTGTCTATCATGATAGCACCAGCTCCTTTACAGCAATGATGGTGGGCACATTCCCAGTGAGCAAGGTGTGCACCCAAAGGTATAGCATTTCAAATCCTTTGGCCAAAGGAGTTGGGTCCTGGAAGAAGACAGAGTAATTTCATGCTATTGTAAGCAAGTACAATACAAGAAAAATGTAACAGGCTTCTAGACAATAGGCTGCAGGGTATCATTACATTGCCTAGATAATCAGGGACTAGGCACCTGACATCTCTTGCTTTGAGGTGTTTCATCTGGGAAATTGGAATGAGAATAATATGTGCCCCATCTTGGCAATGCAGTAATATATGGGAAGCAATTTCAGCTTCTCAAAAAAAAAAAAAAGCCAGCACATGAATGCAAGTTAATAATGTAATTAATCATGTGGAGATTAAACTTAATGTGGATGAAGGTACTGCCCTGAGGTGCAGGTTTTAAAAGATTGCTTTTTATGAACACTCTTTGGTAATCCTTCTTGTAATCATTTTCTTTCGTGTTTTAATTTTGCATTTCCTCAAGATCCAGAAAAAATAATAGTATGTTCCTTGGGTATGAAGTAGTTAATTGTAAAGTATTTCTCTGCCCAGAAAACTACATGGGTTAAAGTTTATGTAGAAAGGAAGGAATTTGTGGTCAGCTAAAGATTCTGACCTCTTTTAAAGAGTTCTGTTTCCCTTTAGCCTTATACTCAAGAGGGAGATATCCATGGATTTAATGTACGCATATATGTTATAAATATATGTATATTTGGATCCTTAGCCTTCTTAAATGCCAAATCATAATGAAGTTGATAGGAATGTTTCTTTGGACCTACACGATAACAAATTTCACTTCTGCTACAACCAGTTAATTGGAATATGACTATTCATAAGACATATGATCTAAAAACCATTATTTCATGGCTACCATTATCGCCTTAATAGTAAAGGTGATTGGTCAGTTGGGTTTTACAGTGATAATGTTATATGCAACAGGCCTGTCCAGCATGAGGCCCATTCCATATATACCAAAAACACCCCCAGGCAGAAGTGCTGTTCAGCTTTGATGCACAGTGATTTTGGGGAGTCTCTGTTAAATACATCAGGCTAGCTCTGAGGGCTATAGAGAAAGGACAAGGGAAGGGAACAAGCATTTGTTAAATTTCTACCATGTGCCAGGCACTGTGTTAAGAAAATGCTTTACAAAAGTTGTCTGATTTGATCCTCACAACAAGCCTGAGAGGTAGATGCTATTTTTATCCCCATTTTATGGTTGAGGAAACTGAGGCAGGTAGAAGTTAAGTGATGACTTGAGCAGGATCACACAACTAGTAAGTATGTAAGATCATATTTGAGGTCAAGACTTCCTGACTATAGGCCTAGAATTCTATCAAACCCACCACCTAGCCAGCTGATGGGTGACTAAGAGGCTGCCTTTGAGCAGTCTGGCTTAGGTAACACATTATCAACCAATCAATCAATATCTGTTAAATGCCTGTTATATACCAGGCACTGTGCTAAGCACTAGGATAATAAAAGAGACAAAAGACAGTCCCTGTCCTTAAGAAGCTTATAATCTAATGGAACTTCCAGGAATTTCACATACTATAGGCCATATAATGGCCAAGAAGATCCCTGATAGGGCAAGTCAGTTCTGAGACTCCCCAAGCATTTACTTTGGTAAGGATTTTAGGAAATCTGTACTAAACTGGATTTCCTAATCTCACGTCTTCAAACATGAATTGGAGCCAATTGGACAGAGAACCTGGGATGGACCCACCCAACAGATTCTTAATTCTATGGGATATATTTGTGCGCTTTTGAATATTGATACTTTACTATTCCAGTGGATCTGTGATTCCACTGATATGGAAGGATCCACTCCCTCTAGTGATAGAGATTGCAAGGCACTTACCCATTCTCTACAACTCTTGCCTATGTCTTCCCTTAAATTTAACAGAAGTGATCTAGCCAGAATCCTTGGGATCTTCTGTACTTTCTCTTGATACCAAGAGAGTGCCAGTGGAGTGAACAAGCTGCCCATTAGTTCTCTCTCACTTTTGCCGTGATACTGGCCTAATCTCCCTTTTTTAGTTGCTATATTTCTATGACATCTTTTTCTCTCTTATTTTATTTTATTTTTTTTGTAATTCTTTGTAATTGTTGTTATATGTTGCAGCCGGATCACTCACACTCACCATGCATCTCTCCACTGCCTTCTTGAGTGATACTAATTTTCAGTTCTTTACAGACTGTAACAGTGTTCCGTGACTCATGGACGTTTAACAATTTGAAGAGCAGACAAATAAAAACCCAACTATATAACTATTTTTAAAATTCATGCAGAGAGAAATCTTACATCTTTATTTAAATGTTGATGGTTTTCCTCGGCTGATAATTACTGTGTGTGTGTGTGTGTGTGTGTGTGTGTGTGTGTGTTTTAAGGATGATATAGCCATGTAGCATTCTCAAATATTGTATAAAGATTGAAAGGAGGCTGCAATTCTCTGGAGAGATAATCCTGTGTTTGTCCAAGAACTGGCTTTTTGCCTACTCCCACACCACCCATTATCCAGGCAGTTTCATGTTTGGTAGAGAGATTAATGGAGCTGAACGCACAGCTGCAGATTTTCCCACTTTTTGAAAAAAAAAAATTCAGCTGCTTAGAGGGTTGTTATGCATTTTTAAAAAGAATACTTATTATGTTACCACAACATCATCCAAAACCTCAGATTTGTAGGTAGTCTTGCTTTACTACTAGTAACCACAAACCTTGCATGAGTTCATGATTCCATCCATGGGATAAACTCAAGTTTAGAGGCTGGTTCCATTCTGGGATAGCCTCAGGACTGTGAGCCTTTTTCTGGGAAAGAGCAAGGACCCATAATTAATAATAGTTATATGGTTCTATAGTCCTTTAAAGTTTGCAAAACCATTTCATTAGTATTATTTCATGGGATCCTCACAATAACCCTGAGGAGTAGGTGCTATTATTAGCCTCATTTACAGATGAGTTAGCTGAGGCAGAAAGCAGTTAAATGCTTTGCCCAAAGTCACTCCCCTAGGAAACCCATTTCTGAGGCTGGATTTGAATTAAACTTTTCCTAACTTAAGGTCAAGTGCTCTCTTCACTTGCCACTGGAGTGGCCTCTAAGTCGTGCCTTCCAGTTAATGAATGGGCCTGAACATGTATCTATAGTGCTTCCTAAAGTGAGCCAGACTTCTAGGAATCTCTCTTTATCAAAGATAATCAAAGATAAGGTACCTGGATGTACTTCCTAATCCAGACCCATGATTATGCTGCCCCCAGTTCAGTTTAATTTACCCAGCATCAAGTACCTACTTCATGAAAGGTCTTGAGGCTGCCAAGAAGATAAACAATAGTCTCTTCTCTCAAGGAATTTATGTTCTGAAGGATGGAGGGGGAGAAATTGGAATATACAAAATGTCCATGAGAAGTAAATAGAATGGAAGCAAAGTAATCTCCAGAGGGAGAGAGAACCCACAACTGGGGGACATCAAAAGAGGGTTGTTTGCATGGTGCCCACACTGGAGCTGTGCTTTAGAGAAAGCAAGGGGTTCTATGCCAAGATAACTTTCCTTTGGTCAGGGAGGGCTGTGGTGTTTGCTGCCTCTGTTTCCCTTATGTGCTTTCTCTGGATTGTATTTGCTGCCTCTATTTCCCTTAGGTGCTTTCTCTGGGTGGTGTTTGCTGTCTCTGTTTCCCTTATGTGCTTTCTCTGGGTTATGTTAACTAGAACAAAATTTAGAATTACATGTGTATTTTTTGTTTGGTTTGGTTTAGTTTTTCACCAGTCGTTTGTTAAATTATAAGTCAGGGAAAATTAAACTGTACAAATTTTAAAATGATGATAGCTTTTCAAGGAATGAAAGCTACACAGTACAGTAAACAAAATATGGTAAAGCCATAATAATAACTGGAATAACAAGAAAGCTATGCAATAGGATTTCTGAGAGAGAGAGAGAGAGAGAGAGAGAGAGAGAGAGAGAGAGAGAGAGAATGTATAGACATGATTGTAATCAAAGGTCACAGGAATAGATTTCAGGATTAATGGGGTTTGGGGGCCTTTTTAGAATTGTTTTACTCAGAGGTGTGCTAGAGCCATCTGGCAGGTTATTAAATTGTCAACATGAGTATTTATACCTTAGAAATCAGCAAATGCTATAAATAAGGGCTTGATTTATTGTTCTGTTTATTATTTTGACCTAAGAAAGCAATGGAGAAAATGTTGGTACAGCAGATTAAACTTAAAAGTGTGTCCTCCCTTGTTAAATATTTATCAGCACATCATTGGCTGTACCACATGAGAGAAAACCAGTAGCTTAGTTCAAAGACTGTTAAATTGTAAACTCCATGAGGGCAGGGAATGTTTTGCTTTTATCTTTGTATTCTCGGCACCTGCCACAAAGGAATTGGGGTTTGAGGTTAAGTAAATTGCCCAGAGTCACAAAGCTAGTAAGCATCTAAGATTGGATTTGAGCAGGGGTCCTTCCCAACTCCAAGTCCAGCTCCCTCTACACCAGTAGCTCCCTCCCTGTATCTGGCCTCCATCAGACACTAATGACTGATACATGCTTGTGAGTGATTTAGATCAAAACAACCAGGGTTCAGATCCCACCTCAGTCACTTGACCTTGCTGGGCCTCAGTCTAAATATCTGTAAAACGAAGGGTTGGCCTCTGAGGTTCTTTTTGTCTCTAAATCTATGATAAGTCAGAGACTTTGTCCTTTATGTGCCAGTCTCTCAATTATAAATACCAAAGCAGCCAGACTCAAGTTTGGTCCAGAGACACAAACAGAGTGACCCTTGTTGGAAACTGCTTGAATTAGATCTTTGTGGGAAAGGGTTTGGTTCCAGAGCTTCCTGGTTGAGTGAAGCCTTTGTTGGGCAGGGAATTCTTTCTGACTGTCCAAAATACCAGTTTCATCATGTCACACCCCTGCTTAAAACCTTCACTGGCTCCCCATCACCTCAAAGCTTAAATACTCCTTGAGGATAGGAAGAAACTGTTATCTTATTAGTTATAATGACATTTATAAGGTTTGCAAAGCATTTGACAAATAGCTCATTTTATCCTCACAACAACTCTGGGAGGTTGGTGCTATTATCATCCTTAGTTTACAGATGAGGAAATTGAAGCCAAGGTTAAATGACTTGTCCAGGGTCATATAGTTGGTATCTGAGGTTGGATTTCAATTCAGGTCTTCCTGACTCCAGGCCTGGCACTCTATCCACTGACCCATTCATGTGCCTATAGTAGACACCATATAATCCTACATGTTGTACTAAGTAACCTCAGTTGGACCTACATTGATGCTTGGTATCTTTTTTTTTTTTTAATTCTTCTATAGGTGTCTCCCCAGAAGTATCCCAGATGTTTTCTACTCTCCCTCAGGTCCCATTGAATTTTCCATGTTCTTGCTTTTCTCATTCTTAGTAGATAAGCATGCCTCCCTGCTGAGCAGATCAAGGCCAGCTACTTCAACAGCTTTGTTTAGTTTTTTAGTCAAGTCCAACTCTTCATGAACCCATTTGGGGTTTTCTTGGCAAAGATATTGGAGTGGTTTGCCATTTTCTTCTCCAACTTATTTTGCAGATGAGGAAACTGAGGTGAACAGGGTTAAGTGACTTGCCCAGGGTCACATAGCTAATAAGTATCTGAGATTGTATTTGAACTCAGGAAGAGCAGTCTTCCTGACCCCAGGCCTGGCACTCTATCTACTGAACCATCTAATGACCCCTCAACAACCTTATATCTACCTTAGAATTTAGTTGTTTCCTTTACTCTTATTCTTTCTTTGCAGCCTGAAGAGAGACTTTCTAAGTAAGTGAGTAGAATGCTGCATTTGAAGTCAGGAAGACCTGAGTTCATACCTGCCCTTAGACACTTAGTAGCTGTGTGACTTTGGACAAGTCACACAACTGCTGTCTGCCTCGGTTTCCCCAGCTGTATAATGGGGGTAATAATAGAACTCTCTACCTCCCGGTGCACTTTTAAAATGTTTGTTCCCTTTTCTTCCTGCCTCCCTGCCCACCCAGTGCCTCTCTTGCTAAATGACCTTGTTATTTATTTTGTATTATGTATATACTTTATGTGTATATTTTGTCTCCTCCTATAGAATGTAGATTCCTTGAGGGCAGAGACTTTTCTCACTTTTGTTTTGTATCCCTAGCACTTTGCACAGTTCTTGGTACACAGTTAGCTAATATTTATTAAATACTTACTATATGCCCAGCACTGTGCTGAGCTTCATAAATGTTTATTGACTGACTCATTGATAAATGTGCTCTTTCTTTGTCAGGAAAGAAAAAGCTGTAGCATTTTTGCCTTAGGAAGAGCCATAGGACTTGTTAGAGAAAGTAGCCCTTTTGTAGGTGACAAGACCAAAACTAGGGAGATGCCATTATACCTACACCAATGGATGTTGCCTCCAACACACTGAGGCCTGGGAAAGACCTTAATTAAAAAGGCCAAGGTCACCCACTGCATGCATGGCCGTCACCAGTAGTCTTGCCTCTGGACTTTGATAACTCTGGAGGAGAGAGAGAGAGGACTTTGCACAGCACTTGCCTCACTTAAATCCAATTCACTCTCAAGTCAAGACTTCACCCTGTGACGTCACTGGTTATCCTTAAGAACAAAGGACAAACAAAAACATATACATTGTAGAGTTCAGCCGACATCCCCATTCTCAATTCATACCCTTCCTTCTTACCCTGGAATACCTCTCTAGACCTCTGAGTCCCTTCTCACTCCCATTGGTGAGTTATTCCTGGTGCTGCTTTGGGAGAGTGACCCAGATCAGCCATCCTTCATTCCTTTTCCAGATTGTCACCATGCCCACACATGAAATACTTACCCTTCTACTTTTCAGTTCCCTTTTATGTACTTGGATTCTTCTCTCCTTAGAATGTATGCTCTTTGAGGACAAGGATTGGTTTTCTTTTGTATGTCTAGTACTTAGCACAATGCCTGGCATATACTACAAACTTAAAAACTTGCTGACTCACTCTTTTTTTTTTAACTCTCTTATTTTTTGGAGGGGAGAAGGCAGGCCGATTGGGGTTAAGTGACTTGTCCAGGGTCACACAGCTACTAAGTGTTAAGTGTCTGGGGCCACATTTGAACTCAGGTTCTCCTAACTTCGGGGCCAGTGCTCTATTCATTGTACCATCTAGCTGCTGCGCCCCCCCACCCCCCAAAAAAAATCTAACTCTTAAGGGAACATCCTGCATCACTGGCTTTTATCATTAGGTACAGAAGATCTGATTTTTAAAAATACATTAAGGGGAGAAAAATATCCTGAAAGCAGTCTTGTTCTAGCATTACCAACCATTTTGTACTCTCATTATGAGTATTCAAGGTTAAGTAACTATCTATATACTTCCTTTGTTGAAAAGAGAATCAAACTTTATGTGGCATAAAAGTTGACAACCCAACATAGTGAACGTTGCATAGTTACAGTTCCATTTCTATTGTGAGGGGGCAGCTAGGTGGTGCAGTGAGTAAGAGTGCCAGCCTCGGAGTTGGGATGACCCAAGATCAAATCCGGCCTCAGAAAATGAGCACCCACACATAAATAATGACTAGCCGTGTAACCTTGAGCAAGTTACTTAACCCCAATTGCTTACAAAAAACAAAAACAAAAACAAAAAATATTTCTATTGTGAAGCAATGACCTTTTATAAGGACATGGGATTGGGAAAGCTGGTTAAAGATGGAGGATAGCTAGGGCAATCTCTGTAGCTAATTGTGCAAATCATGACTGGCAGCCTGAATTAGGTAGTGTATAAATTATAGTTATATACTTTGTAGTCAAATAATAATAATGCCTAGCATATATGTGGCACTTTAAGGTTTATAAAGTGCTTCATTTATAAAGCTAGATCCCTATGGGAAAGAGCAGATTGGGGGAGTGGGTATACAGTGGGATCACTGTTTTGGGGTGGTGGGTAGGGGAAGGATGGGGAGAAAATTTGTAACTCAAAATCTTGTGGAAATGAATGATGTAAACTAAAAATAAACATAAAATCTAATTAGTTAAAAAAGAAAAAATATAAAGCTAAGGTCCTGATTAGAGGCAGGCATATGGTTTGTGGATAGAGTGGCCTGGACCTAGGAAGACCTGAGTTCAAATTCAGTCTCACACACTTATTAGCTTATATGACCCTGGACAAGTTACTTAACCACTGTTAGCCTTAATCTCCTAGAGAAGGAAATGGCAAACCACTAAAGCATCTTTACAAAGAGTTGGACATGACTGAAATACTGAACAAGAAGATAATGAATCCTGTGAAATGGTTACATTATTCAAATTCACACTGTAGCTTTCCTTTAGTCTGGAACCAATTACCATATTTTAGATTATTATTACTTCAAATTTGAATTCACTCTACTGCTTCATCAGACTCATTATGCACACTAATTGAGACCTAGTTGTATTCTCTAATTTGATCCCCACAATAACTTTTAGAGGTAGGTGCTAGCATCATGCCTTTCTTACAGATGAGGAAACTGAAGCACAGAAATGTTAAATGACTTGCCCAGAGTCAATCGTAGGTGGGATTCAAATCCAGGCCTTCCTGACTGCACATCTGGCTTTCTATCCACCATGCCACCTAACACCTGGAATTCTATAATCCTGCCATCTCCAGGATTCATTCATCCTTGTCTCATTCTGCTATATCATACTTTATTTTTAGGATTAAAGTGGTTACTTGCAGTGAGAAACCTGGTGCCTTTTAACCCCAGCTGCACCCTTGTTCCCTTTCTCGTTTTCAGAGCTATTATAAACAGTTATCTGAATAGAAGTTAAGGGTGAGAGTCTGTTTCTGCCACGGTATACCATGGAGTCATACTAACCTAAACAATCACAAAATCTTAATCTTAATCCCTTTTAATTTCCTACACTTCTCCCAATAACATTCATTTTTTAATAATGTAATGAGATTCCCAGGCATAAAAACCTGAAAACGTTGAGCTTTCATTGTTTTGTTTTGTTTTTTGTCAGTGGTGGCAGACATCATCTTAGGTGGTACCCGACAAACACAAAGTAGAAATGTTTATCTCTGTGATGTTTTGTCATCACTTTATAGGATTATTTTTGTAAAGCTAACCTTATGGAAGCTTGTTGTTTCTTTCTCCATATTCTTTCTATAAGTTGAACAGCTGTCACCAGCAAAATGGTGCCTTAGGGTTTGGATGTATAGGTCAACTGGTTAGACTTTCTCTCCAGTAGATAAAAGAGTAAGAGTAACACAAATGTAACTGATTTTGAAAAACAATAAAAAACTCTTTAATCAATATTTATGCTATTTTAAGTCTTTAATTTCTATTATGATACTCAATTTAGAGCAAGGTTTAAATGAATGCAAGCACATTGGTACACATGTAATACCCCTTTCCACAAAACATGTGTTTTCAAACATTACTTGATATAACTCTGGCTTTCTTTCTTCTTTAAAGAGAAGCTTTAACTTTCTCTTACTTATTCTGGCAAAAATCATAGTGCCACATTCATATCTCCCTACTGCTTAAGTGTTACTTGCCAATTTGCAGCTCTGTTGTTTTTCCAGTGTCAATAGGAAAGTCTTTTGATACTTCCTCCCCCACCATTCATGGCCTCTCCCAGCTACTCTGTAGTTAGTACTCACAAATTACTCTCCCTGCAAGATAGAGAACTGCTTTCTGCTAATCACAGGGAAGATTAAGCTGCCTTTCCTTATACTATATCCTTCCCCTTCTAGATTAAAAAAAAGTGCTGAAAAATAGAAATGCCTTCTACATGTGACTGCAGCTCTTTTTGAACACATGGTTCCTTAGTTATCATCAGTTGGGGTTGTGGTGAGATGTTTGCAGAGTAGGCGTAGTTTTTTGTTTGTTTGTTTTTTTCCTTTGGGGTTATACAACTGGATGGTTTTTCTTAGGCTCCCATCATACAAGAACAAATGTGTAATTACTCAATCGCTGCTGGCTCTCAGTCATACTGCAGGGCTATCCCAGCTGCCAGAACTAATACAGGAGGAAAGATTATTTACAGTTAGTCTGGCTTCCTATCAGATGGGAGGCTGGGGCCCAACCATGGCATTATCCCAACTTGATCGCAAGGTCCTGTGTCTTGCTACACTCATCCTGTTAACACTTGGAATGCTGACTTTGGCTCTTAGGATTCTTTCTCTACTTGCTCTGTGTGCAGGGAAGTCAGCTGTCCTTGCTTTTCACCCAAGAATTCTTTTTCTCCTTTTTCAGCAAAAGAATGAAACTCACAAGTGGCTCTTCTTTTGAAAGTTAACAACACTAACCCAGGCAGAGATTAGCTGTGGGGAGCAGTTAGCAGGTGTGCCTGAGTAAAACATTGATTAGTCTCAAGGAATTTCTATCCCCCACCCAAGCTTGACAGAGTTTCACCTTAGACTAAATTCCTTGTAAAGCTGAGTGGAGTAGCAAAACCTAGATTGGGGAGATCCCATACACTCTGTCAGTCCTGTCCTGCTGAACCTTGAAATGAGGACTTTAGAAAAAGAGGGGGGACTGTGGATCTCCCTAAATCATTGGTTAGTAATAATTTCTGTCATTATAGGTGCTCTCTTTTCCTCCTGTGCTTTGCTCCCTGCCCCCCCCTTTTAGAATATAAGCTCCTTGAGAGTAGGAACCATCTTGTTTTCTCATTTTTTATGTCCCTAGAACTTAGCACGGTGCCTATTATATAGTAAACACTAAAAAAAATTTCTTTCTAAGGTCATCTTTACAGTAGGCAGAATTGAGAGTTTCTTTTTTTTTTCAATTTTTAAGTATTTTATTGGATATTTTTTTTAAACAAATGTTTTATTAACTTCTGTTTTACATCATTCATTTCCACCAGATTTTGAGTTACAATCATTTTCCCCCCATTATTCCCCTACCCAACCTCCCAGAATAGCAGTCCCACAAGATATCGCTTCCTCCAATCTGCTCTCTCCCATACCTTCTCCCATACCCCCATCGACTTTTCCATTAGAGGAAGATGAATCTTTGTGTCCCAATGCCTGCAATCTTATCTCCCAATTATAGGCAAAAGAGTATTAATAATAGTATTTATATATATTTGGAACATCTAATGTTACGACCTCAAATTTCAGATCCATTTCCTTCCTCCCTTGTCACCCATTCCTTCTTGGGAGATAAGTAATTCAGTATATGTTGTACATGTCTAGCTATGCAAAACATTATCATGGTAGTTATATTGTACAAGGCTGCTTATAATTCCCTCCCACTCATCCCACCCCCCACCTGGTCCATTCCCTACATGGTCCTGTCCCTCTTCTATAGTGGGTACTTTCAACCTCCCCTCACCCCAAGGATGCCCTCCCTTCCATCATCCCTCCTCTCATCCCCCTTCCCCCTATCCTGCTGCAGGTTGAGATATCCCATTTAGTATGTATGTCATTTTCTCCCTGAACCAAATTCAATGTGAATGTGGTTTTGCCTTTTTAGCCTTCCTTATTCTCCCCTCCTTTGCAACCACTTCCCCTTGCTTCTTCTACATGGTATAGTTTACCCTACCCTGTCTCTCCCCATCTCCTCTTTCCACTTTCCTCTCTCACCTCATAATTTCATCCCTTGAGTATTCTCCCTTCCCAACAAATTCAACCTATGCCCTCTATCCATATATAACTGCAACCATATACACACACATTCACATATGTATTCATATGACCACACCCCCTTCTTCCATTATTTTCATAGTGAGAAAGATACATCAGTCACAGATATTGCTTTTCCATATAGGAATGTAAATAGTTCAACTTTGATAAGTTCCTTTTGATTTCTTTTCCCTGATTACCTTCTCAGGCATCTCTTACTTCTTGCGTCTGGATGTCAAATTTTCTATTCAACTCTGGTTTTTCCTCAAGAATGCTTGAAAGTCCTCTATTCCACTGAATGACCATATTTTCCCCTGAAACAAAATACTCAGTTTTTCTGGGTAGGTGACCCTTGGGTTCATTCCCAGCTCTTTTGCCCTCTGGAATATCATATTCCATGCCCTTGATCCCTCAGTGTAGAAGCTGCCAGGTCCTGGCTATTCTGATTGTGTTTCCACAATATTGAAATTGTTTCTTCCTGGCCGCTTGTAGTATTTTCTCCTTGATCTGGGGATTCTGGAACCTGGCTATAATATTCCTGGGAGTTTTCTTTGGGATCTTTTCAGAGGCATCGTGATTCTTTCAACCCTATTTTTCCCTCTGGATCTAAAAATCAGGGCAGTTTTCCTTGAGAATTTCTTGAACGGTGATTTCTAGGTTCTTTCCTTGATCATGGCTTTCAGGTAGTCCAATAATTTTTAAATTGTCTCTCCTGGATCTATTCTCAGGTCAGCGGTTTTTCCCATGAGATATTTCACATTGCCTTCTAATCTTTCGTTTGTTTGGATCTGCTTAACAGCATCTTGATTTCTCAAAAAGTCACTAGCTTCCATTTGCTCCAGTCTAACTCTGAAGGAATGAATCTCCTCAGTGAACTTTTGAGATTCTTTTTCCATCTGGCAAATTCGACTTTAAGGCATTCTTCTCCTCATTGCCCTTTTGGGCCTCCTTTGCCATTTGAGTTAGTCTATTTTTTAAGGTGTTGTTTTCCTCAGTCAGGCTGTTGACCCTCATTTCATGCTTTTCCTGCATCCTTCTCATTTCTCTTTCCAATTTTTCCTCCACTTCTCTTATTTGATTTTTAAAGTCCTTCTTAAGGTCCTCTATGGCCTGCAACCCACTCATGGTTTCCCCTGGGGCTTTTGGAGCAGGACTTCTGACCTCACAGTCCTTTTCCTGCTCTATGCCCCCAAAATAGGAGTCTAGGGTTGTATTTTTCTGTTTCCTTTGCCTTGGCATGTTGCCACTTAATTGCTTGACTTTGGGGCTTGTTGCCACACTATGGCTTTAAGGCCAGCTAGAGGAATTTTCGTCCCCGAACGTGTGGGGGGCAACTTCCGTTTCTGGCAAGCTGTAAACCCACCCACAACTTCCACCCTAGATCACAATCCAGATCCAGGGAGGTTAAAGCAAGAGCGATTACCCCCCAAGACTGATTGCTGGATCTCCCCGCGATTTGTAGGCTGCAGGGGTAATCGCTCTTGCTTTAACCTCCCTGGATCTGGATTGTGATCTAGGGTGGAAGTCGTGGGTGGGTTTACAGCTTGCCAGAAACGGAAGTTGCCCCCAACACGTTCAGGACGAAAATTCCTCTATCTGGCCTTAAAGCCATAGTGTGGCAACTAGCCCAAAAGTCAGGTAATTAAGTGGCAACATGCCAAGGCAAAGGAAACAGAAAAATGCAAGCCTAGACTCCTATTTTGGGGGCATAGAG